>APFE031352230.1:21391-46936 GCA_000404065.3 Pinus taeda | reverse complement strand
TATATAGGAGTCTAAGGAGTCACAATATAATCCAGCCGACCTAACAATAATAATATAAAGCCACAAAAATAACAATAGGCAGATTCTATGGGGCACAGTAATAAAAATATGGGGACAATAGGGCACAACAATATTAATAAGGGATACAACTACAATAGTAATGGGGTAATCACTAGTATTATAGGGACCTAACATTCATATGCATGTATGAGCCATTAAAGAACAAGGCGTTCTCATCACACCTTAGGGCTTACCGAGCCAATATATGAAACACAACATACCATGCATATCTTGTGGTATTCAAATACTTGAGCACCTACTCATTATATATAGGTTACTTGAAGCACTTTGTCATCTTTTCATCAAGTACCTCTTTGTCTCTTTCCAAATCTGCATCTCAAAATGATCCTTAAGAAGGATCTACTCATCTCATCTCATCAAGGAGGTTAGAAACATCCATATACTCAAATACATATGCAGGAATTACAAACAATAAACATAATCATCATATCTATAATTCTAACAAGTAAGGAGCATCATAAGTCAAGAAATACTTATCTTCAATGAGAGGTGATCCTCTCCCTATTAAACCAATATTAAAGAGCCATCAAATTCCATGATCCATATACCAATGTTTCCTCAGGGCTTCATCAAATATCCCACAAGTTCTTGAGAATCTTCACATAGACCATGCTATCAAATCTCAAGTCTTTGCCATAAACCAAGGTTTTCTCTCCAACCCCAACCTCATATAATCCATCAAACCCTAATTCTCCAACGTCTCCACCATCCTCTTCATACTTCCATGAAAGCTGTCATCATCGGGGTGATCTCCATGACTCTTCTTCAACACACCTCTGGTACAATGTTATATTTTCTTAGGGTGACATTTATTTTCTTTGATAATTACATTATTCAGATCTACACCATTATACATCATCATTTTCAATTACATAGAAAGAAACAACATCACCATCATCATCAATGCAGTCGAATATAAAAGGAACAGTAGAAGAAATCATGTGCACAAATAGAGACACCAAGATTGGTCTGAGACCAAGGCAAAACTCACTATGGGGAAACCCTTGCAAATATTATTCTTCTTAGATCGTCATCAAATTATGCATCAAAAGAGAGTAAAATGATCCATAACTTTATCTATTCAAAAAAACAATAAGGATATCCATGAAACAAATCTAATCATGTTAGGAATCAAAACCCTCATACTCATGGGTAATGTGTTGTCACAAACTAATGTCAGTTGTTTTATACTACAGTCACTATATCGAACATTGTTGAGTATTTTTGTCACTGTCAATGAGCCTAATACATATGATTGTAGTGGATACTAACAAATCAGATCTACATATCTACATATTTTTATAATAGCAGAGAGAAACCTAGATCTACCAGATCACTGAATTCAACTCAAGCCAAGATGTCAAACCCTAGATCTGAACTTTGGTCGCTCTCTCGGTCATTTTATGCAGGTGACTGTGACTGCACAGTTGCTCTTAAGAATCATTTATGCGTGCGACTATGGTTTAATACAATTAAAAACATAGATTCACTCCCTTATTATTGTTTTGTGAGTGACTGATATGTCTTGGTCGCTCTCGGGACCACTCTGTGAGAGCGGTCGGGGACCGATACTTCCAAATCTATCTCTAAAGCCATAGTCACTGCCATAAGCCTCTGTGCCAGCATCCAAGGGAACCTAAAGTGAACCTTTCGCCTATGATTTCGGACCCTTGAGCGAATTCCTTCTGTCGAACCTATGCGAACCAAGACAAAAGAGAAGAGAAGATGTGTCCAAGTGATCTTGAGGTCTCTTCTATTTATAGGCTTTCCTGAGGGTTCACTTGGGGTTAAGCCTAACCCAAGCAGGTACTCATGTGTTTAGGGCCGACCCATGCCATAATACATGTATGAGTAAAATAATTCATAACTCAACTTTTGCTTGACGAAATTGGGTGATATTTAGGTTGATTTTGGTCCTCTTGAAAATAGGAATATAAAGAAATAATTATTCTGGTAATTTAAATTTTCCAAGGTGGAATTTGACCGCAATTGAAAAAATTAACATCATACACATATGCACACTCGTAAATTGGATAATCATTCCATAACGCACAACACTAAGTGACGGGTCCTCAATTTAATTCAAAATTTTTGGGATTATCCTTACAACATTTGTTAATTAATTTGGCATATTAGACTGCCATTAAAATATCCAATAACTCCATGCACTTGATCGCACAACACGCGATGCACTCTTTGATATAATTTTTGGTCCATATGCACTTGAAATGTCAAGATAAAACCAATTCCTTGCGTAGCTATGGAATATAAACACCCATTAATCTCTATTTTTTCAATGTGTCAGAACTGAGCTATAGGTTCACACAACTACAAATGTGCACATGCTAACACTGGGATCGATATTTACATGCCCAACATTCTCATAATGTAAGGGTTGTTCTTGTTGTCACCTACTACACCTTTTTCGAAACATGTCAAATGAGGTTATATGTGGGCCAAAAAGGGGGAGTTGAAGTGGAAAAGGGCCAAGGAGGAGGCCAAAACCAAAATCCTAAGTTTCAAATCCAAAATAAAAGCCGAGATTTAAAGAGGAGTGCTGAAACGTGGGACCTGGTGACATCAGAATCCAATATCAGGAAGACTAGCAAGAAGGCATATCAGAGGATGTTTTATCAGAGGTTGGTAGCATCGAAACTCTTTTAAATATGTTTTCAAAAAGGTTATAATGAGAGGGGTTCTGATATAGGTTGGTACTTGGTCACGTGTTCCAAAGGATCAATAACGCGGAACAAAGCAGGACCTCGGAACATTTTCCATAGGAACATCAGAAGTGTGGAACTCCTGAACAAATGCATCTTTTGGAAAGTGCTGAAATCTTGGAGGAAAGGGAAATACACAAGAGACCTTTAAAAATCAAAAGATCCCAGGGACCCTTTCTCTCTCCTTCGAAGAAGACACCTGGTAGCATAACCTTGGTTCTGAGAAGTTGACAGGGGAGATTACTTCAGCATGACAAGGAAGGACAAGGACACATGGCAAGTATTTTCAATGTTTTAGAGGGCCCTTAGATATTTAATAGCACCCAGTCATGGAAAAACAAAGGGATCAAGGGCATAGGGTTGGATGATGCACCTAATTGCTAAGAAGAAATATCGGAGGTTAAAATCATCATAACTCTTTTAGAAAAAGTTCTAATGAAGAGGGTTTCGATATATGCTGGCATCCGATCATGGAAAACCAAAGGGACTAAGGGCGTAGGGCTCGATGAAGCACCTAAGTGCTAATATGAGCTCATTGAGAGTGGGAGTCATCATAACTCCAAGGTTAATTCTCAATTTGAAAACTTCTTATGAGAGGGGCTTTGATATTTACTAGCACCCGATCATCGAAAACCAAAGAGAAAAAGGGCGCAGAGCTAGGTGGAGCCCCTAAGTGCTAAGAAGGAGTATCAGAGGTTGAAAGCATCGGAACCCTTTCATAAAAAGATCCGAGGAAGAGCACTTCTGATACAAATAGGCACTTGGTCACAAAAGTACAAAAGAAACCAACTCAAAACCGAAGACCCTAACGACATTTTCTCTCTCCTCCAAAGAACATACCTAGCAGAAGATAATTGGTTCTGAGAAGTTGACAGTGGAGATTACATCAGCATAACATGGTAGGAAAAGGACATTTGGAAAGTGTTTTCAAGATTTGGGAGGTCCCTTTAATATTTACTAATGCCCCGGTCATGGAAAACCAAAGGGACCAAGGGTGCAGGGGTGGTCGGTGCACCTAAGTGCTAAGAAGAAATATCAGAGATTGAAAGCATCAGAACTATTTCAAAAAAAATTCTGATGAAGAGGGCTTCGATATATGGTAGTTGTTGGTCATGAAAACTCAAGAGATCCAAGGGCACAAAGCTAGGGGTCGAGCACCGAGAGCTATGAGGCCATCGGAAGCGGAGATTTTCGTAACTCCAATGTTAATTTATTTTTTGAAAACTTTCGATGAAGAGGGATTATGATACAGACTGGCACATGGTTGTGAGAGATCCAAAGAACCCATAGCCAAGGGAAGAATTATAACCTAAGCATTATGGGTTGTATCAAGGATGTGAATATCGTAACTCCTGTGTAAGTTCAATTTTGGAAAACTTACTATGAAGAGAGGCTCTGATATGTGGTGGTGCTTGATTATGACCATACATAGAACCTAAGGTGAAGCGAAATACAAAATGAGATAGGCCCCCAACAAGATCCCAAAGGCTTTAGCACCCAAGCGCTAAGCTTGAGGTCACAGCATCCAGTCCCATGGGATAAACACGAAGAGGGTGAATGGAAAAGGATCTTTAAGGCATAAGAACTTCATGATTTCAGAATGTTATTTCAAATAAAGCTATGAGGATAGAAGGCTTTGACATCATAACACCTATGCATCAAGCCTTTGGTCACAGGAAGTGGTCTCATGGTTGAAGAGCTTAAGCAAGAGAAACTAAGGGCGATCGGAAATATATGCTTTAGTAGCGCTTTTTTATAAGAGTTACAAGAGCTATTGAGCTCTGATAAGTATTTCCTAGAGTGTATGAATATGAATGGGTCAAAAGTTATGTTATTGATCACCACTAATTCCACTACAATTGATCGCTTCCAAATTCAGAAAGTGGGGAATTCAAGCAGTTAATGGAGAAAGCAACAGGCACATCTGCCAGTAACTGTGGAGGAAAATCGTGGCAGAGACATGGCCCAATCAGAGACAATCACAAGAAATAGAATGGAGATATTTTGCTTCTACCATCATTCAATTTTCCCATTTTTGTTATTTTTTAATTTCTGAATTTTAAAGGAGTCAAATGTGTTGTAATCATTTGGGTAGTATATGTTATAGACATATTTGGGCACTGCAGCCCCAATCTCATATGTCCATAAACCAATGGCTTCTAAGCCCCTAAAAGTGTTATTACAAACCCTAAAGGAACAAGGTCAGCTGATTACATCATCTCCCAGAAGTTTTCCCTGAAAAACTACTCATAACTGGTCAAAACTGGACCATACAGACTGCTCAGTGCTAAGGGTGCAATGCATCTCACTTACTACATGTAGAAGGTGTGATGCATACTGAAAATCCCTTCTGTAGGGTGTGATAAGTGAGAGCAGACAAATGGCAGAGCCAGTTGGCTAGGTGGCAACCCAAAGAATCTTCTAGAAACTACTCATTTGACAATTGCCTCTCTGAATTCGCCCAGGGATGAGTAAGAGATCATCAAATATCCAAGTGGAACTAAGAACTATCAGAGAAATGTCACTAATCAAAAACCCAGAAGTTGACTCACCCACCTGCAAACATCTATATATGGATCCCTCATCCTAGAGATCCAGGAGGCTAGAATTTTCTATCTTGTAAGGAAGTGTTGTTGGTTTCTCTGTGGAACATCATAGTGTTGGGTGATCTAGCTTTTCATGAGGTGAAGAGGGCTTTCATGCTGGGAGGATGGCACTAGGTTAGATCAATGGGTTGTAATCCTCTCTTCTACTACATCTATCAATAAATCTATTTTAGTTTTCCTCCATATTCTTGTATATCTCTGAATATTGTATTGATATATGCATTTGTATGGTTAATATATATCTGATCCTATATTGTTTATGATTATATATCTCTATCCTTTGATGGTATTATGTTGCTTTGAATCTACAGGTGTTCTTTAAAGCAGGACAAGTGAAGAAGGAGTGGCAAAGATCTATCAAAGGGGAGAGGAAACAAGCAAGGAGCCAAGCGAAAGACTGAGATTGGTACTCTCTGCTTCACTCTCATCTATTTCTCATAAAGGAAAACACAAGTGACTTTAGTTTGTTTATTTCTAAAATAGCTACCCATCTTAGTGGGACTAGCAGCTCTGAATGGACACTAGTTTTCCCGATAACAAAATGGCGACTCCACTGGGGAGCGAATAACTTGTTTGCTTGTTTCTAGTTTTTTTGCTTTATAAACTATAGATGGAGCCTGAAGTTAAGCCAGCTAGCCTTCGAACTACTTTTTCTATGCAACTGTGAAGTAGATAAACTTTGCTTTAGTCAATTACCGGGTTAGTTTATGAATTAAACATCTGACTTGTAAACATCCTAAGTGCCCTGGTGGTAGCTCAAGTAACCTCACTAGATCATCCCCTATGTTTTGTGTTTACTGACTACCATTAGATCAGCTTAAATCCCTGAACTAAGCTGCAAATTGTGAGCACAAACCAAGCCCAGTCTCATCCCTGGACCATCGCACTGTCTCTCATTTGTAGTCTGGATGCATCGCACCTCCCATGTGCTGCAGGTGAGATGCATCCATGTTTCCCTGTGTTACAGGTGCGATGATTAGGTAAGACTGTTTCTGCCTCCATATTTTGATTTTCTCTTCATTTTCTTTAGCTTTATTCAGGAGTTTTGCTATCTGTGATCAGTATACCACTGTTGAAAATCCCTTCCTTTGCATTATCCAGCCTCCATTGTATAAATAATTGTGAATGTTTTTATGTATTTTTCGCCATTTACAGTTCTCCTTTGCAAACAGTAGCTTATTCGAACTGTCTTCTTTTGTTTTGAAAGTGTCGCAAGTGTCGTTTTCAGTCAAAGAAAATAATCCTCCTCTTTTTGATATTCGATTACACTTTTTCTCTTATATTTGATTTGAATTAATAGTATTTCAAGTGTTGAAAGTAGTTTTCAGTTCAAAATTGCAAAGTGTCGTCTTAGTCTTCCTTTCGTTTTTGGAAAGAAAATTGTTAGTATTGTCGCTTTGAAAGAAAGATAGTTCAAATTTGTACTTAGCATTCTTTTTGTCATTCACACATTAAGAAAGTGGAAAACAAATACATGCATGTGAATTTGCATTTAGACTGCTTGTGAAAATTGATTTAGGACAATGCATCTAAGTGTGTGCTCTCTGCTCTATGTCGAAAGAATTTTGCTTCTCTTTCCTTAGTAGCTAGGATTTTCATTGCAAAAAGAGAAATAAAACACTGTTTATCATCTTAGATTGCATATTTAGGAATTGTATATCTACATCACGCGGTGAACCTTAAAGGAAAACTTCTTAAAAAATATCAATTGTAAAATAAATTTCAATGAACATAAAAACGCTTTGGAACCTAACGCACAACATTTAGAAGTCTAGGCTAGAGATATATTCCAACGTCGTAAAGCCTAGTAACTATCGCTTTCATCGTAGGTTGGGTGATTCCTCCTCTTTGAGACAATAAGTGCTAGTACGGAGTTGTGCTCCCATGTACCGTCGAGTATATATTGGGAGACCACAATAGGCTACATCATTCATCCTTAGGAAGCTATGTCTGTCGCCCTACCGATCGCAATGCACTGAACACAGCATTCGGGAAGATTGACTGTCGTACCATAAAAAGTATTCTGAAATTTTGCAATTGGTTTGGTAATCCCTCTGTCTAGATTTCCAGAGTAGTCACTTTCATTCCTTTTTAGACTCCTTAAAAGAAAAGGTCCATTTGAGCACTTGTCACTTCAAGCTCATTAAAAATCGAAGGCGGCTAGAGTCATCTTTAGCTTTTTCTCAACTCTTAAAAATTGAAAAAGCAAGTTGTGTCAAAGCGTCATAAAATTTATTTTAATCGGAATAACATCACTATTACCTCGTTGATCTTAGGTTGAGAAAATGGATTCCACCAACTAAGGATTTCCCCTTGGGGAAAATCCTAGTGCTTTCTCCTCTTGGGGAGTTTTTGGTGCAGCTCATATGGCCACATTGTCTCTTCCAGGACTGATAATTGGCCTGCCAGTATGGCTCTTCTCGACCTTTGTTGTTCAAAGCACCATGATTCCTGAGCAATCAAATCAGCAACCGGATGATACTAGAGTTATCTCCCAACCTTCTACTTCGTTTGTTTCTCCCTCTCCTTCTTCCTGTTCACCTCGTGAAGCTAGTAAAACTAAAAACCAAGTAACTGAGAAGAAGAGAAGAAGCCAATGGAAAAAGGGGACAACCATGCATCGTCAAGCGAAAATCCACACACTGCACCATCCAAACCTAAATATCCATGTGTCATTTGCAAGGGAGACCACTAACATCGATATTGTCCTTGCATCCCACAGATCTTAAGGGACTGGTCTCCCCGCCTGCACAATCTGGTGTCCTCAACCTCTGATGATCATGTTGAAAGCACACCGTCAACTAGTGAAAACGAAGTCAATGGAAAAAAAGGAAGATCTAAAATTCCTTGTAGACTGTGTGAAGGTGATCATGCCATCCATTCTTGTCCCTTCCTAGATGAAGCTAAAAGAGTCTTAGATAACCGTCCTGCTTCACCGCTACGGCTTCCTCCTGGATACAAGAAACTCTTGACGAGTCCATCACTAGCTGAAAATCTAACTGACACACCTTTGTGGTCGGTCGAAGCATCTATCATTGAATATAAACCCTCTGATTCCACACCAGACCAAAGTCAACGAGTCAAGACGGCAGTCGACCCAGTCTTGTCTTCAGAAGGTCTACCTTCAGATGATACAATCACCAAAGAGAATGAGAACGACATCTTTCAAATTCTTTTCATCAACACAGAATCTGATGAACATGGGGGAAATCTACCCATTCATTTCCCGCAGGAAGGAAGTTCATCAGAGATTTACCTGGTCGTTTATTCGGTCCCTCCTCCAAGCAATCTAGTCATTTCCTTCGATTGGAATCTACTAGGCAGACCCCATTTACCATCTAATGTACCATTCCGAATCGTAGTGCAAGCTTACAGAATGGTCATGGTTGGTACTATCATAGATGAAGGGGCTTCTGTGAGTATCCTTTCCTCAACTGCTTGGAAAGTGCTTGGTTCGCCATTGCTTCTGCCTGAGATTCGAAATCTGACAAGCTTTAACAAAGGAACCAGTCGACCGTTAGGGATCCTTCCAAATTTGCCTATAACTTTGAGGAGGAAAACCATTTATATAAACGTGATAGTAGTCCAAGGACCTTTAGATTACAATCTACTCCTTGGGCATGACTACATTTATAGCATGGGAGCTATTGTTTCCTCACTCTTTCAAGTGATGTGTTTTCCACATGAAAGCAAAGTGGTCTAGCTCGTAGACCAGCTTTCATTCCCCGGTTCACACATAGCTAATAGTCAAGTGCCATCCCTAACTGGTCTTTTTACACAAGGAATGTCTCATCAATCTCTAGTCAATCCACCTAATGAACGCGTGTGATTCAGTGAATGTGGTTAAACCCAGGGGGCATGCACCCTGGTCTGCTTCGGCAGGAAAAATTTAGGTATAGGGTAGGTTTCCACGAAGGATATATGACTAGTTTGACACAACCATCCGTTTAGGAAAATGGGATTATACTAGAATAAGATTCCCGCGTCAAGGTTAGGTGATTGGAACTTGAATCACCTTCGTCCATTTCGATGGACCAAGCCTAGGAAGTGTTTATGTCTGCTACACAGATGGAACCATTTTTTGGATGCAAGAACTTCTGTATGGTAACCTGGAAACTCTACTTCTCTATACCTGGGGGCATGCAAACCTTTTGCATGCAAGTGAAAATCGACCAGCGTAAATCTAACCTCGTAGGTGATTGGTCTAATCAACCATTCACCTTTGTCGGGACCAATGGAAATGGCAAAGTAAAGGAGATGTTTCCCACCGAGAAGCTATCCTACCTAACCTTAGTAGTTCTTTAACCCCTAGGACAGTATTTGATCATTCCTAGCCTGCATACGAAAGGCTGCGGAGCAAAGTTTTGAATGGGGCAAGTTCCCTAAAAAATGAACCTATTGATGAGACATTCTTATTAAACGATTGGCACGAGCAGTTTTACGCAAATTTCAAGGTCGTTAAAAAATAAACCTAGCGATGAGCATATGTTCCCCCAGAGTTTACACTCATTAAAAAATGAACCCATCCTTCGGTAAATAACCATTGCGATCACATAATCATCATGTTTTGAGCCTTGGTCGTGTTCTTACCATCACCTCCACTCTTTTTAGCCCATCATACGCCTCCATTTTATTGTTTACCCCTTTTGAGGAACAGTTGTGATGAGTGATCCTATTAGCCATCTTCTTTACACTGTTGTGATTGAAAAGTTCCAACCCTTACCTGGAACCAGTTGCTATCCGAAAACATCACTTGTTCCTTAAAAAACGAGTCTCCTTTAAGCTCTTTTTATTTGACTCGTAAAAATATGAAAATATTATCGAGCAATTGGCCTCTCTAACTTGTTAAAGCGATCGGAAGTGCCATCCCTCCTCTAGATTTTAATCTTTTTGGACCTGAGGGATCATTACACAAAAAGATCAAGCGCTTGTCTTGTTCGGCTCGTTAAAGCTATCGAAAAGTCATCCCTTTTGTATTATTTTATACTTTTTCAAACTTAAGGGATTATATTACCAAAAAATGATTACTGGAGTTTCCTTTCTGTCTCTTTTCAGACTCTCTAAAATTGAAAAGGACCGAGTTATCTTTTTCGTTAAGCTCGTTAAAACAATAGAGACAAACTTGTCCATGCAGACAAGAGTGAGTTTCATTGTCGCTAGGCTCATTAAAACATAGCGATGGGTTTTCCCGAAGGGAAAATTATAGAACAAGCATATGTTATCCTCTCAAGCTTAACAAAAATAAAGAGGTATTGGTTAGCAATGATTGGGGAAAAATTGGGAAGAAAACTTGAAAAACTTTATTGAAAGCAAGTTGCTCTTGAACATGACACTTTCACTCCATCACCATGATTGAGTCTGGTTGGGTTATTCCATTCACCGGTCATATCACCATTGGTCCTTCGTACCATCCATTCTTGGGGTTAATGCTGCCAATATATTTCAATGTCACCAATATGTTCAAGAGAAGTCGCTCAGAGAATTCACCAACCCAGCTTACATCTCATCTGCTACAATACCTTCACATTTCATTATTTCATGACTGCCACCCTGAACCTTGTATCATCATATCGTTTTCACCTCCACAAAATCATTTGCTTTGTTTCATGTTGTAGATGTGGGATTCATTAAGGCCCTCCTACGACAGGTCCCTTCTGTCGAAATTAGCTTATTATCCAAGAAGTTGACTTAGGAACAACCCTTTCAGTACTTTGAAGCTTACATGCCTCAATGGAAAGTTTCTCACTTCCGGTGACAGGTTTACATCAATGGCCTTCGATCGGAAGATTTTTCGTGGTGTTCGACATCGACTCATGTATTTGTACCACGTGAATTGTATTTTCGTACCTTGAGGGTCATCATCATTATTGGTGATTCCTCTCATGGCTTTTAACAGCTTACATCTTTGGCTGGTAATCAAGAGATGTCTTTCCATGTTCGACGTCAGAACATCCTTTCACATGGATCGATTTGTACTTCGGGCGAAGATTGAACGAGTTTGAAGACCCCAGATCTAGTTTCATCCATCTAGGCTACGATATATTCAGGAAGATAAAGACATCAAATGTACATCATAGCTGCACAGATAATCATCCAAGCTAAGGGATGATGGCTCTACCAGGATCATCAGTCTGCCATGCAGACGATTGTCTGTCCAATGTACATGAAAATGAATTTATAAAGTTGAGCATGGGAATGCCTGCCTCAGCTAGATCATGAAATTATTCTGAAGATAATGTATTGTATTGTATCTTATTGCAGGTCACCTTCCAGTTCGAAAAATCTCGGATCCCCATGATAAAGCATTTCACCTGACATCAAAAGATTTACGACCTCATGCTTTAGGGGGCAACTGTTATAGACATATTTGGGCACTGCAGCCCCAATCTCATATTTCCATAAAACAAGGGCTTCTAAGCCCCTAAAAGTGTTGTTACACACCCTAAAGGAACAAGGTCAGCTGATTACATCATCTCCCAAAAGTTCTCCCTGAAAAACTACTCAGAACTGGTCAAAACTGGACCATACAGACTGCTCAGTGCTAAGGGTGTGATGCATCTCACTTACTACATGCAGAAGGTGTGATGCATACTGAAAATCCCTTCTGTAGGGTGCGATGAGCAAGATCAGACAAATGGCAGAGGCAATTGGCTAGGTGGAAACGCAGAGAATCTTCTAGAAACTGCTCATTTGACACTTGCCTCTCTGAATTCGCCTAGGGATGAGTAAAAGATCATGAAATATCCAAGTGGAACCAAGAACTATCAGAGAAATGACACTAATCAAAAACCCAGAAGCTGACTCACCCACCTACAAACATCTATATATGGATCTTGTAAGGAAGTGTTGTTGGTTTCTCTGTGGAACATCATTGTGTTGGGTGATCTAGATTTTCATGAGGTGAAGAAGCCTTTCATGCTAGGAGGATGGCACTGGGTTGGATCAATGGGTTGTAATCCTCTCTTATACTACTTCTATCAATAAAGCTATTTGATTTTTCCTCCATATTCTTGTATATCTCTAAATCTTGTATTAATATATGCATTTGTATGGTTAATATATATCTGATCCTATATTGTTTATGATTATAGATCTCTATGCTTTGATGGTAGTATGTTGCTTTGACTCTACAGGTGTTCTTTAAAGTGGGACAAGTGAAGAAGGAGTGGCAAAGATCTATCAAAGGGGAGAGGAGACAAGCAAGGAGCCAAGCGGAAGACTGAGGTTGGTACTCTTTGATTCTCTCTCATCTATTTCTCATAAAGGAAAACACAAGTGAATTTAGTTTGTTTGTTTCTAAGATAGCTACCCGTCTTAGTGGGACTAGCAGCTCTGAATGGACACTAGTTTTCCCAATAACAGTATAAACTCTGGAGGTCGAGATAGCTAGTCGATTAGACAGTTGGAGCATCGTTGAGATATTTTGTAACTATTGTTTCAAGCTTCCCCTCTCCTTATAAATAGGGGAAAGAAACTAATTATAAAGGCTCCCAAATCATGTATTCCAGGGGTCCGAATTTTATCTCTATAGAGGTTTTGAGTTCTGTTTACAAAGAACGAGGTTCCAATTTTGGTCCAAATTTCTTGTTCCATGAGTCTGCTTTGTTTCTACACATTTTTGCCTATTTGGGTCAGTGGTATGTAATTCATTCTAGAATATTAATGAAGAAATCTGTGTCATTTCATGTGTGTTTGTCTTCTTCTGAAATTGTGTAAATAAAATATGTTAGATTCACTCACAAATCATGGATTTACTTATGTTATGCTGTAACACAACATACCCATGAAATATCGAGCTTGACACCTTCAAATGCGCTCCACAATATCTGCACTTTCATCTTCTTATTCCTTCATAATTCTATTTGGATTTGTTTCTTACGATTTTTTGTTTATCCATCCCTCTACACTGAATTCCCTCCTCACTTTCCCTCTTCCCATCTTCACTGCAACAAAAAAAATTTAAGTTGCATTCTCTATGTGTCGGCCACCAGTACTAAAGCATTTATTCTTTGGAAAGATACATAATTCATGTGTATATTCAATATCTCTATGAAATGGGATTGAACCAAACCACCTAAACCACTTTTATTCATCTCTTGAGCTGCATTGAGTTATCTCTCAAGGGAGATTAAGATGTCCTAGGAACTGACACTTCCCTCAACCTGAGGCTTGTCTCTAAGAGCTACAGCATATTCTGGCATTGTTGTTGGGGAATGAATCAAAATATTTTTCCCTGGGTACGACAATTTTTACATTCCCTCTATTAGGAGAGCAAGGGAAGTGTGGGTGAAAATCTCTCACCTTGATCGCTCCACTATTTGAATATTATGTTGAACACCCTGGATTTCTGGAGACCTCATACTCTCTTTGATACTAGCCATCGAAAAACATCTCCTACATTTGACCCTGAGAAAATCATATCCCAGAGGATTTGGAGAGCGTGGACCCCTGCTACTCTAGATTCCACAAAGCATTTTCCAGAAATATCATCAACCAATTCTCAAAAAGTTTTGATAAACTACCTTGAGCCTGCCTCCAAAGTATTTGAATATCCTGAAGAACATTGTGTATTGTTTGGCTCATTTCCTTCTAGAGTAAAAAACAAAGAATCTTTTTTCAGTTCACCCCCTTTCTCATTTCATCCCTCCCATGAAGTTGAAGAAGTTAAGGACATCCTTATAAATATTCCTACACAGAGTGTGAATAGATTCCCAACCTGGATCCAGTCAGTTGTGACTCAAATACCCCCTCAACAAAGACTTGTAATTAATATTCTACCACCTCCTCTGTTCAATATGGTTGTCCCATGTTTTCTCCTGAACAAATATGCCCCACTGGACTTCCCACAACCCTTGAGTGGTTTGCCACAAGACTATCTCAAGCTCTTACCAAGATTCACAGGGGAAGATGACATTTGAGCACAAAGGCATGTAGAAACTTTCTATGAATTTGCAGAAAACCTCAATGTAAAACACCTATATGTGATGTTAATACTTTTTGTCCAATCCCTTGATGGGGAAGTCAGGAAATTATTTAAAACCCTACCAAATTATTCAATCACTACCAGGGAGGAGATGGAGAAATATTTCATGCAAAAATGGGGAGAGAAAAGGGACCATGGGTATATCCCTAGTGAATTCAACGATATGAAGAAAAAACATAATGAAGATGTGTCGAAATTCATAAAAATGTTTAACAAACTGTACAATAGTCTCCCTGTTGAAATCAAACCTCCACAGGTTGCTGCCAAAGTGGTTTTTGTTGGGGCCTTTGAACCAGAATTTGGTTTCACTCTTAGAGAAGGGAAGTCTATCTCCTTAGACCAGATTTAAATAGATGATTTATAATTTGAACCAAATTTAACCTCTACTTGGAAGTGGAGAGGGAGAACCGGTCATCGAGATAGGAGAAGGGGAAAAGAGGAAGCTAGTTCCTCAAACTAGGGAAAGGAAACTCAAGAGTAGAAACTTGAGGAAATGAACAAGCTGATAAGAAACCTGTCTAACAAGCTCGTGAAACTGCAGTTAAAAATCAAAAATCCTCCTCAACAAATTCAACCAGATCCTAACTGACGTTTCAATCCTCGGTATAGGAGACCTCCATTGTAGTTTTTTCAAAGGGGGAGAAGGGAGCCACAATATCACATTCAACCTCCATTGTATTGAGAAGATGATCCAGAGGAAAATTGCCAAAGAAACAATAGAAGTCCAAGAAAATCAGTTTTCTTCTCTTTCAAAGGGAGAAAATGAAATAAAGTCCAATGAAGTAGAAGGGGATGATTTGGATGCACCACTAGATGATGGTGAGATTAAAAAATACTACGGACAATTTTCCAATTTCATGCAAGTACGGTTGCACAAGAAATATGATCGTAGATGTTCCAAGAAAATGCCTAGAATGCAGGACCAAAATGAGGAATCCTCTTCCCCAAATCCTTTGAAACCAGCAGAGAAACGAAAGAATCCTCTAGAAAAAGCCTCACCCAAAAAGAAAGAGCCTCTAGTTTCCATTTTCCACAAGCCTGAGGTCTCTAAAAGAGAGCAGTCATTTTTACCACCCAGACTAGTCTGTGATAAATAAAAAGAGCATGTTGATGTTGTCGTAGCTAATAGGAGCTCTTCTAATTTTAATCTTCTAAAGGAGCTGGAGAAGATCAAAATATTTGTTTCTTTAACAGGATTGTTGAAACAACCAAATTATAATCCCATGTGTCTCGGCTTATGTATCCATCCACCATAGCTCCCCTTCAAGACAACCTGAACCTCCAGAAAGAAACACCCATGGTTGTATTTGGACCTCATGTTGAGGAACAAGACCCTTCTACCCCACCTTTCTATGTCACTTTGGTAATTCATGAATTTCTCACACATAATTTCATGCTTGACTCAGGAGCTTCTCTCAATTTGATGTCACTATCTGATATGGAGCAATTGGGGCTGCAAATAACAAGACCATATAAAGATATTTATTCTTTTGACTCCAAGAGAGTAAAATGTCTAGGGTTGATTAAAGACCTGGTGGTCAATTTGGCTCAGATACTTATGAAGAGTGTTGTAATGGATATTGTAGTGGCTAACATCCCTACGAGGTTTAGTATGCTCTTGTCTAGATCATGGGGATCAAAAATTTGACGATCTATTAAAATGGATTTAACATATGCTACCATTCTTGTTTTTTGTGGACAAGAGCATCGGTTATATAGGGAAGCAAGATTTGTGAAGATAATTACAACAACCGATTGTTCAAATAATGACCCTGTGTATGGTAAAGATAAACAGTTCTCTTGTTTTTTGTTAGAGGAAGATGATCAAATCATGGATGATACACAAGTGGAATGTTCTGTCTGACTAGAAAAAAATCACTAAAGTGTGATAAATTATGGAAGCTATACTTTGATGGTGCTTATTCCAAGGAAGAAAAGAGGGCAGGTGTGTTGCTAGTATACCCAGAAGGAAGCTTAATCCCTCTATATTTAAAGTTGGATTTTTAAACCACAAATAATGATGTTGAATATGAAGCTTTGCTGCTAGGCCTACAAGCTACCATAAATCTCAACATTGGGTGCTTGGCAATGTTTGGGGATTCAGATCTAGTGATGAAACAAATCTGAAGTCAATGCCAAACCAAACATCCAAGACTGAAGGCCTACTGAAATGAGGTATGGGATTTGATTAAGAAATTTTTCTTAGCTTTTAACATCCATTTTTTTCCTAGAGATGGAAATTGGATGGTTGATTCCTTAGTTGTAGTTTCCAGTAACTTAAACCCTCCTCAAAACCCCTTGCTCAGATACGAAATTGAATTCATATACACTCCTTCAATACTAGACAATGTTAAGTACTGGCAGGTGTTTGAATATGATGAATAGATCAAACGCTTCATGGAATTTGTTGGAGAATTCTCAAACTCAAAGATTGATTGAGAGGAAGAGAAAGTGATAGATGAGCAGCAGGCTAAGTGGAAATAAATCATTGCAGGGAACAAGACTTTACAATTGAAAGGTAATACTATCCCTAGAGTTTTGGTTCCTTTAGAAATATTTTTCAACTCAAATGATACAACTTCCAAGCCAACTGAGCAAGAATTTGAAGAACAGGTGAAATACTACAATATTGGTTTAGATCAGGATCCCCGGATAATTAAGTTGGACAAAGGAGTCCCTAAGGAATACAAAAAAGGTACCTGTACCTTTTTAAGTAGTATATGGATGTGTTTTCTTGGTCTTATGACAATTTAAAAACATTTCATACTAATATCATCCAACATAAAATTCATTTGAAGAGTGGAGTGAAACCATAAAAACAGAGGCTTAGGAATATTAACCCCCTGTTACTTCCATCAATTGAGAAAGAGGTGAGGATGTTTCTTCAAACTAAAATTATCATACCTATGAGGTATTCAGATTGGGTGGAAAATCTAGTTCTTGTTAGGAAGAAGAATAGGGAAATAAGGTTGTGTATCAACTTTAGGCATATGAGCAAGGCCTCACTAAAGGATAATTACCCTCTACCTAAATGGACTATATTTTGCAAAAGGTGGTGGGATTTGCTCGTATATCTATGATAGATGGTTTTTCTAAATACAATCAAGTAGTCGTGCATCCTGAGGATCAAAAGAAAATTTCTTTTACCATGCCTTGGGCAACATTTATGTATGCCAGAATTCCCTTTAGCCTCATTAATGCAGGAGCCACTTTTTAGAGAAAAATTAATATAACATTTGGGGGAGAACAAGATAAGTTTGTGGAAATTTATCTAGATGACATCATTGTTTTTTCAAAAACAAATGACGAGCATATCGAACATCTATGACTCACTTTTAATAAATGTGGAAATATGACCTATCTTTAAATCTTAAGAAGTCTTAGTTTGCTCTAAGTGTGGGAAAGGTCCTAGGACACATCATGGAAAAAGAGGGGGTGAAGATATATCCCAAGAGGGTGGAATCCATCAACAACATCCCACTACCGAGAAATAAGAAATAAATCCGGACTTTCTCGGGTAGAATCAACTTTTTGAGGAGGTTCATACCCAATTATGTTGAGATAATTAAAGAAATTACACGGATGTTGAAGAAGGATAGGGAAGTAAAATGGACTAAAGAAGCTTAGGAGTCATACTCCAGAATCAAAAGGGCCTTTGCGGAAGCTCCTGTATTAGTCAACCCTAACTACAAAAAGCTATTTTTCATTTTCTCTTGTGTTTTTCCTCATACAGTGGTTGTTGTCTTATTGCATAAAAACAATGAATGACATGAGCAACCAATATAATTTTCCAGCCAAGTGCTACGATATGTTGAGTTAAAGAATAAAATTTTGGAGAAGCAAGCATATGCCTTGATCAAGGCCCTCAAGACCTTCAGAATATATGTCCTACAATCAAACATAACAACTTATGTTCCTACAATAGTTGTTGAAGGAATTTTGGTACAATGAGACAATGAGGGAAAAAAACGTAAATGGATTGCTAAAATAAAAGAATACGACCTACTGATCAAACCCACAAAGATGATCAAGGGCTAAAGAATAGCTAAAATCTTGTCTGAATCAAACTACCAAGCCTTGGGTATAAATTTTCTAACAGAGGAAGGAGTAAGCCAAAGAGAAGAGGAGCAAAAAAAGGTCAACATCACAATGTAGAACATCCAAATGAAGTACTTCGTGTCTCACTCATATAAACATATAATCCATTATTTACTTTTTATGAGTTTTGCATTCAATTTTGATAAATTTAAATACAAGGCATTGAGGCTACAAGCCCAAACGGGAAACTGTATTGGAAAGACCCTGTGGGCATTTTGCTTTTATGCTTGGCTGAAGAAGAGATACACAAAGTGATGGATGAGTTTCATAATTGTGTGTGTGTGTGTGTGTGTGGGGTGGGCGGGGGCGTGTGTGGTGGAGGGGCGGGCGGGGGGGGGGGGTGAAAAGTGCGAAATGTTTGTTGAAAGGCATAAAGTATCACATTTTTCTTTAATCCTTGTTTTTGTTGAAGAACCTTTTAGATAGTGGGGTTTAGACTTCAATGGGGAAATACACCCACCCTCCAGCAGTCAAAAGAAATGGATTCTTATGGCCACCGGTTACTTCACTAAGTGGGTGGAAGTAGTCCCAGCTAGGAATGCAACCGATGTTGTGGTTATCAAATTCATGGAGGATAATATCCTTTCCAGGTTCAGTTTCCCAAGAAATATTATCACTGATAATACTCAATTTTTTAAATCTGCCAAGTTTTCGAGTTTTTGCCAGAAGTAGAACATCATTCTGGGTCACTCCACTACCTACTATCCACAGGGAAATGGATTGGCTAAACCATCAAATAAAACCTTGTTAAGGATTCTTAAGAAGACAATATTAGAAAATTAGAAAAACTGGGACTCACAACTGAAGTTTTCTTTATGGGAAAATAGAGTTACTACCAAGAGGTCAACTGGAAAATCTCCTTTTAAATTAGTGTATGGGAAATTTGCAATTTTCCCTATGTAAATATCAATGTCAATGGCCAAAATTCTACAGAATGTTGATGAAGAGCCAAATTCTCTAACCAGGAGGGTCAGTCAACTGGTAGAACTTCAAGAAACCAGGGGGAGGTGACTCAAAATATGATTCAGTCTCTGGAAAATATGAAGGATTTGTTTGATATAAAGGTAAAAGACATAACCTTACAGCCAGGGGATTTGGTGCTCAGGTGGGATGCCAGACAAGAAGATAAAGGAAAACATGGAAAATTCAATCCATTATGGATTGGACCTTTCAAGATTGTTGAGGTGAAGGGGAAAAATACTTTCTTGCTGGAAAACTTGGATGGTGAAGTGTTTGACATGCCTGTGAATGTGAATTTTGTCAAGCTTTACTTCCAGCACTAAAGAGGTCCATTTTCAACCACTATACATACCAGTGAGCCATTTTAGATATGAGTAATTATGTAAGTTTTTTATGTTTCTTTTTTTGTTTTTTATATAATTGAATAAAATGACTCCATGCCGATTGGATAGAAGGGTACAAGTCTATAGGTTCTTAGTACCTTGCCAGCAAGGAAATGTCCCCAATTGGAGACAATGTTGTCACCTACTACACCTTTTCCAAATCATTTCAAATGAGGTCAAATGTGGGCCAAAAAGGGGGAGCCAAATTACAAAAAGGCCAAGGAGGAGGAAAAAAACAAAATCCTAAGTTTCAAATCCAAAAGGAAAGCCCATATTTAAAGAGGAGTGTTGAAATTCGGGACCCGATCACATTGGAGCCTAATATCGGGAATACTGGAAAACACATATCGGGGGATGGTTTATTGGAGGTTGGTAGCATCAGAACCCTTTTAAATCTCTTTGCAAAAAGGTTTCGATGGGAGGGATTCCGATATAGGCTAAATCTTGGTCACATGAGTTCCAAAGGATCAATAACATAGAACAAGGCAAGACCTCAGAGCATTTTCCATCAGAACATCAGAGTTTCAGAAATCCTGAACAAATGCATCTTTTGGAAAGTTCCAAAATCTTGGAGGAAAGGGAAATACACATGAGACCTTTGAAAATCCAAAGACCGTAGGTACATTTTCTCTCTCCTCCGAAGAAGACACCTAGCAGCAGATAGTTGGTTTTGAGAAGGTGACAATGGAGATTACATCAGCATGACATAGAGAGACATGGACATGTGGAAAGATTTTTCAACATTTTTGAGGGCCCTTCGATATTTACTAGAACCTGGTCATGGAAAACCAAAGGGATCAAGGGAACAAGGATCGTCGGTGCACCTAAGTGCTAAGAAGAAATATCAGAGGTTTAAAGCATCAGAACTCTTTCAGAACAAGTTTTTATGAAGAGGGATCTGATATATGTTGGAAATCAGTCATGGAAAACCAAAGGGACCAAGGGCGCAGGGCTGGCTGGAGCACCTAAGTGCTAAGGTGAGCTCATAGGGAGTGGTAGTCATCATAAATCCAAGGTTAATTCTCAATTTGAAAACTTCTGATGAAATCATTAAAACTCTTTCAGAAAAAGTCGCGATGAAGTGGGCTCCCGATACAAATTACCGCTTGGTCATGAAAGTACAAAAGGAACCATCGCAAAACCAAAGACCCTAAGGAAATTTTCTCTCTCCACTGAAGAACACACCTGGCAGCAAACAATTCTTTCTGAGAATTTGACAAGGGAGATTATGTTAACATGATGTGGTGGAACAAGGACATGTGGCAAGCATTTTCAACGTTTTGGAGGGCCCTTCGATATTTACTAACACCCGATCATGGAAAACCAAAGGAACTAAGGGCGCAAGGTTGGTCGACACTCCTAAGTGCTAAGAAGAAATATCAGAGGTTGAAAGCATCAGAACTCTTTCAAAAAAAAAACAAATTGATGAAGAGGGCTTTGAAATATGCTAGCAGTTCTTCAAGAAAAATCAATAGAACCAAGGGCATAGAACTAGGGGTTTAGCACCGAGAGCTATGATCCCATCGGAAGTGGAGGTTTTAGTAACTCCAATGTTAATTTATTTTTTGAAAACTTCCAATCAAGAGGGCTTTTGATATAGACTGGCACATGGTTGTGAGATATCCACAAAACCTGGATACAGGGGAAGAAATAGCACCTAAGAGTTATGGGTTGTATCAGGAATGTGAATATCGTAATTCATGTGTAAGTTCAAGTTTGGAAAAGCTATGATGAAGAGGAGCTATGATATGTGGTGGAGCTTGGTCATGACCATCCATATAACCTAAGGCAAAGCATGAATTAAAAAGGGAGATAGGCCCCCAATAGGAGCCTAAAGGATTTAGCACTCAAGCATTGAGCCTGAGGTCACGACACTCATTCCCATGTGATAAAAAAGAAGAGAGAAAATGGAAAAGGAGCTTGAAGGCATCAAAAATTGATGATTTTGTAATGCTATTTCAAATCAACTTACGAGGATAGAAGGCTCTAATATCACAATGCATATGCATCAATACTTTGGTCACAAGTCAGGGTCCCATGGTTGAGGAGCTTAAGCAAGAGGAACTAAGGGTGATCGGAACTATGTATTTTTGTAACAATATTTTATAAGAGTTACGAGATGTATTGGCCTCTGATAAGTATGACCTAGAGTGTATAAGATGGATGGGTCGGAAGCTATGTTACTGAGTACCACTAATGCCACTAGAGTCGATTGCTTCCATATCCAGAAAGTGGGGAATTCAAGCAGTTAAGGGAGAAAGCGACAAGCGTATCGGCTAGTAACTATGGAGGAAATTTGTGGCAGAGACATGGCTTGATCAAAAGCAATCATAGGAAATGGAATGGAGGTATTTTTTTGTTGCCATCATTTAGTTCTCCCAATTTTTTTATTTTGTAATTTCTGCATTTTAAAGAAGGAATCAAATATGTTGTAATCATTTGGCAGCAGAGCCTCTACATGTCAAGGCAGCTAGTCGATCAGATAACTGGAGCATCGTTGAGGTATTTTGTAACTATTGTTTCAAGCTTCCTCTCTCCTTATAAATAGGGGGAAGGAACGCATTCTAAAGGTTCATAAATCCTATATTCCAGGGGTCTGAATTCTATCTCTACAGAGGTTATGAGTTCTATTTACAGAGGAGGTTACAATTTTGGTCCAAACTTCTTGTTCCATGAGTTTGCTTTGTTTCTGGAAATTTTTACCTGTTTGGGCCAGTGGTATGTAATTCATTCTGGAAGATTAATGAATAAATCTAGGTTATTCCAAGCATTTAAGGTATGGAATATGTGTTCTATTTTGTGTGTCATTTCATGTGTGTTTCTCTTCCTATGAAATTGTGTGAATAGAATACATTGGATTCACTCACAAATCATGGATTTACTTATGTTATTTTGTAAAATAAAGTACCCATGAAATATCGAGCTAGAAACCTTAAAATGCGCTCCACAATTTCTGCACTTTCATCTCCTTATGCTTTCATAATTCTGTTGGGATTTGTTTCTTAGGATTCCTTGTTTATCCATCCCTCTACACTGAATTCTATCCTCACTTTCCCTTTTCCCATCTTCACTGCAACGAAAAAGTTTAAGTTGCATTCTTTGTGTCTCAACCACTAGTCATAAAGTATTTATTCTTTGGAATGATATATAGTTCCTGTGTATATTCCATCTGTCTCTGTGAAAGGGGATTGAACCAAACCACCTAAGCCACTTTTCTTCATCTCTTGAGCTGCATTGAGTTATCTGTCAAGAGAGACTAAGATGTCCTAGGCACTGACCCTTCCCTCAACCCGGGGGTTGTCTCTAGGAGCTACAACAATTCTAACACGACTTCAACATATTGACTTATTAAACTTGGGATTGACCTTGCAACGATGTAGTTCCTGGTCTAAGATAATTACAATATTCACCTTCTCATTATCCACTTGCCAAGATGTTCAAAGAAGATTGTGAATTAAGAGTTGACTGTGAACTTATCATTTTGGCTTGAGAGTCGCCTGCTAGTTGAATCGACTTGATTTAAACAATTATAGCTTCTTGTTAAACCTAATGCAATGGATCGTTGTGTGCTCGACAATTAATTTTGGTCTTCAATACATATTTCTATAAATTCACTTGTTTCAACTTAGAAGTATGAGATCAAAACTTTGAGGAATACTATAAAGAACTTGAAACTTTCGAGTTTGGTCTTCCACGAAATTAGATAAAAATCGATCTGCAATAAAAACCCTTAAGCTTGCAGGAAAACCAACTTTTATACCACTGTATTATCCCATTTATTATTTTTAACAAATTTCTTGGGATTTTTCTTCAGAAAGTTATGTCATCAATTCAACAATCAAATTTCACAAATTATACCATGAAATTAATGACAAAAATAGGAAACATAAAATGCAACTCATAATAGACAAGAGATACATGCAGTGAATCACAACCTTATTTTATTAATATGAGATGATATATGTTAGGATATTCCGACACATACGAATAGTTAAGTATAACTTGGTCTAGTATAGAATTAGGTAAAGTGAGTTTCTTTACTATGTACATTTGTAACTTACAATCTGACGGTCACAATAGGTAGTGATTCGACGGTTTATTCTCTCCTCAGTATTACCGACACTTGATCCGTGGCTTAACACCCGATTGGTCCATGATTTCTATTTAAAGCGCATGGAGGGTCATTTGTAGGTTAACCATTCACGAGAGAAGCTTATGTAAATTTTCATTCTTCTATTAATAAATTGCCTGAAGTGGTCGCGTTGGCTCAGGTCGTGGACTGTTTCCCTCTTTGAGGGTTTTAACCACGTCAAAATACTGGTGTATTGATCTTTGATCTGTTTGTGAGCAGTGTCCTTTAGTGTTCTGTCTAAGGAACTTACCCTGTAAATTCCTACATGGTATCAGAGCTATTTGAGGGTCGCGTCCGTTGGTGATCCAAATCTAAAGTCGGTACAACTGCATCTGATTTCCATCTCCTAGATCTACTGTTTCTGACTGCTTTCGTGCCGAGAGGACTACTCTGTTATTTTAGGAGCATCTATTCCAGTGAGGAACCCCTTTCGTTTCACGCGAAAAGGTTTCTGGTAGCCCTAGCTGCGTCATTTTTAAGATCTGGAGGTATACAGTGTTTATTTGCAGTTTAAAGTTATTTTCTCTCTGTTTATTTCGGTTTCGGTTTATTTAGCTCTTTTTTATTACCGGATCTATACCTTTCATTTCTGCGTATGCTCTTTTCCCTGCGACTCTGTGCAATCTGGGCAAATCAGAAAAAGAAAGGAAGGATTTTTCTCATGTGTATGCTCTTTTCTGTTGTGCCTTAGTGTGATCTCGGAAAATCAGAAACATTGAGGAAAATATTTAGTTTCCGGGTAAAGCTAACTTTAAGCAGTAAGGCTTGTTTTTTTTCTATATCTGTGTTGGGTTTTGTGTTTTTGTTTTGTAGGGAGAAAAAGAGCTTTCTCCAGCAAGCACGCAATCCAAAGCATCAATGACCAAAAGAAAACAAAGCCCCCCCCCTCTCTCTCTCTCTCAAACTTTTTGTTTAGCTCACTTGGTTCAAAGCTAATTTATGAGAGTAGAGGTCTTGGGTTCAAATCTCCTTTTTGTTGAAAAATGGGCGTTTTTTTTCATTTCCGCACATTCCCGCACTTCGTCGATGCCTTTATCAACTTTTTTTCAAAAAGCCATAACTTCTTCATCCGGAAGCCGTTTTCAGAGCCGTTATTTTTAACCAGTCTAATTTTTTGAGATCTTTCCATTGGAACACTTAGTTTCAGCATATATAGCTTTAGTTTCTATTAAAATGGAAATTCCATGCCAGTATTCTTGACAGTACCAACTACTTCCAATGGTGGTCCTACATTGTGGATTTACTTAGAAGTAAAGGTCTTTACAGAATAGCCTCAGGCCAAGAAACCAAGTCGGAAGATGAAGAGAAGGCAGCTAAATGGGAAAATAGGCAAGATCAAGCACGTGGGTTGATAGGGATGTCTATCTCTCCCGATCTTAGATTCCATATTGCAGAACTTGATACTCCTATGAAGCAATGAAGCAGATTACTAAAGTTTTTGGAATCAAAAATGAACTTAGAGCCCATCAACTTGAAAATGAGTTGCTTACATTGGACCCCAATAATTTTTCTTGTATTGAAGATTTTTTGTCCAAGTTCAAGACCCTTAGACTTCTCTTGGAAGGTGTTAAGGTTAAGAAAG
>APFE031352230.1:0-17021 GCA_000404065.3 Pinus taeda | reverse complement strand
GGATATTCCGACACATAGGAATAGTTAAGTATAACTTGGTCTAGTATAGAGTTAGGTAAAGTGTGTTTCTTTACCATGTACATTTGTAACTTACAATTTGATGGTCACGATATGTAGTGATCCGACGGTTCATTCTCTCCTCAGTATTACCGACACTTGATCCGTGGCTTGACACCCGATTGGTCCATGATTTCTATTTAAAGCACATGGAGGGTCATTTGTAGGTTAACCGTTCACGAGAGAAGCTTATGTAAATTTCCATTCTTTTATTAATAAATTGCTCAAGTCGCGGACTGTTTCCCTCTTTGAGGGTTTTAACCACGTCAAAATACTGGTGTATTGATCTGTGATCTGTTTGTGAGCGGTGTCCTTTAGTGTTCTGTCTGAGGAACTTACCCTGTAAATTCCTACAATATATTACATGCTAATAACTATAAAATGGTAAGGTGATGGCCTCCTAATATATCTGAAACAATATTTAATCGAGCTTCTGAAATGAAACCGATCTGATAAATACACCTGTGAATCCTAAATGAATTCAGCAAGGGATGAAATGGGTTTTCATTCACTCTCACCAAATTACCCAGGGGTGTTCGTCCTAGGGATTAATGAAGTTGAGAATTGATTTCTATAAACCTCACCGACAGAAAATACAACCAATCCAAGATATCCCAAATGATTTTTTCCCCTCCTTATAAAGATCTAATGGATCTCTCTCCAACCTTCTAGAAGTACTTTATTTTATTATTTTATTTCCATTCTAGAAGATTCTCCCCTTTACTTTATTTAAGTGGATTTTAATTTATTTTATTTAAGTCACTTTCCCTTTCTGACCTTTTTGTCTAATTAAGCACATTTCCCCTCTTTTATTTAATTAAATGACTAATTAAACTCACTTTTATTGGGAAGTGATTAATAATCCACGGTGCTTCTTTTGGCCATTGGAAGTCACTTTTCACCATCCCAGACTATATATATCTTCATTATAATTCCAATGAGATATTACACTAAGGTGTTTCTCCAAATAATCCCATGCAAACAACACCTTTAATGCTTTTTATTAAGTTATGTTGATAATAAACCTATTTTACAGGATTCGTCAAAATGCAATGGAACTAAGAACGAACTGCTCAGAATGGCCCCCATGATGAAATACTGCAAGAGAACCCCATCGAACCCCATAAAACTCCTCCAAGACCATTTGGGACCACTGATTATGTAATCTTTCTCCTGTGACCTGGTTGTCACACACCCTGGAAATCCATCCTAATATCCTCACAAGGGAAACTAAAAATAGGGACATTACATGGGAGGAGCCATGTTTTTAGATGATGATATGCTAAAATTTCAAATCAACCAAGCCTAGAAGATCAAAGATTTCCATTAGAATAAGTGACTTAAAAATCTCAAAGTAAATTGGGGCACAATGCAAAATATCAGTGTAGTCTCAACCCGAGAGATGCTTTGTGGCACAAGACAAAAATTATGTTATCAAACAAGTCTATTGCATCACAATACGAATCAATGTATTCATGCTATAAATATTTATCACATAATGCAACTTGGTAATTCACCCTTTTAAGGATATATCACAACACAATGATGTGACACATTGCATAACTTCATCGCATGCTATGCAAAGGGATTGTGTCATAGCAGAGCACTAAAACATTGACTGCTCAACAAATATGCAACGTGATGAAGTATGTATGAACAGTGATGAGGATAGGGTTAAGGTTGCACAAAAGGGGGGAAACCCTTCATGTATCAAAGCACGATGTGTGTTGAATGAAAATTCTAAGGGATTTTCAAGGTAGTAATACAACAACATGGTGCAAAACCATGATATGATGACAAAGCAGAATGATAAAATGACTAAGTGTTGAAGAAACAAGGGCTCCACCACACACACACACATACATGTATATGTGTGTGTGTATGTGTGTTCCTACATATATCTCTCTTTGTGTGTGTGTGTGTGTGTGTGTGTGCGTGTGTGCGTGTGTGTGTGTGTGTGTGCAAGTATTCCTTGGATACTTGCATTCTATTGGTTGGTAACAAATATTTGTTGTTTGAGTTCATGTCATGCTACCTATAGTTCTAATGCTCGTTCTTTTCCATGACACATTTTAGATTGAATTTTTTGCATCTTCTTCTCATGTTCATTTTAGATTGTAAGCGTTACCCTACTATGTTGGCACAACCATTCATTTATCTAACCCTTCACCTTCTTTCTATATGTGTGTGTGTGTGTTTGTGTGTGTGGAACCTTTGTTTCTCTTACATTTAGTAATTTTCTCATTCCCCTTTGCCATCATATCGTGTTTTTGCTTCACATTCCTATATTACTACCTTACACAGCCCTTAGAATTTTCATTCAACATGCATCACGCTTTGATATAAGTGTGTGTGTGTGTGCGTGTGTGTGGAACCCTTTTTTCTCCAACATTTCGTAATTTTCTCATTCCCCTTTGCCATCATATTGTGTTTTTGCTTCGCATTGCTATATTACTACCTTACACAGCCCTTGGAATTTTCATTCAACATGCATCATGCTCTCATATGTGTGTGTGTGTGTGTATATGTATGTATGTATGTATGTATGTATGTATGTATGTACGTATGTATAATTCATAAGGTGAAGGGTTGGATATATATATATATATATATATATATATATATATATATATATATATATATATAATTCATAAGGTGAAGGGTTGGATAAATGAATGGTCATGCCAAAATTTTAGGGTAACACTCACAATCTACCAATAAAAATGAACATGAAAAGAGGATGCACAAATCCTGACCTGAAACGTGACATGGTGAAGAAAATGGATTACAACTCCAAGTAGCATGACACAAAATCATACGAAAAAGATGTGTTACCAATCAGTGGAACACAAGTATCCAAGGAATACTTGCGACACTATATCATGGTGAAAATTACATAGAGGGGGGTATATATAACAATTTCGTTGTTGGAAATACATTAAATTTTCATTAATTGCATTAAAAAACATTTAAGACTAAGGATGCGATAAAAAAAATTGTCGGTCGAGCGCTTTTGGCAAGCCACACTTTGCAAAGAGATTTATATGAAACTTAGTGTCACGAATCATGGTTGCATTGGTGTGATATTGATTTGTGATGTGATAAAAGGTTTTGATGCGCCCTTCATCAAATTTTATGAATTTTCTAAGTTATAAATTCCTCATGTATTTAGTTCAAGGGGAAAAAATATATCTTAGGGTCTTGGTTAGATAGATGCCTTAGTGTTTTGGATGAGCAGACCCTAAAGTTTCCTCTTGTTAGGAAAATTTAGGTCTATTGTAGTTGCTACAACAATTGGCGAACCACTATGTTGGGTTATTTAGTTTCTCTTTAAAAAGAACAACATACTTTTAAAAATTAAATTGTCAACCTGGAACTCGTTTAGTTATTTCAAGGTTGTCCACACTATATGTGCAAACAATAGTGTTTATGTAACCTAGTCTGTCTAGTCCTATTGAAAGGTAAATGCATGAAACCACAAGAAACAACTAGAATTTCTTAAAATAATGTTTTACACACAACTTCATAAATTCAAAGCAATCAAAAATCTTAATCAAGATAATCAAAACACTAAGCCTTCTAAAAACAACTTTGGTAAGCACACGTTGTTTCCTAGGAAACTGCAACTACAGGAAAGAACCAACACACTTGACTAGAACAAAATATGTTGAAGGAAATATCACACCTTACTCTTAAAAATCCTTTATCAATCATAAGAAGTGGAAGAATGAATAACAGTTCAGAAAGTCAACTATCATAAATCTAATCTAATGATATTTACTCAAATTGTTGTAGTATCTATCGTTGTAATGAACAATTCAGTAACCAATGCTAAAAAATGGAAATCGAATAATTTCATAACAAGAAAGAAAATACATAAATGTAAATTTAATGATACAAAGAGGGCAGTAGTCACTCCAAGATTGGACTCGGGATCACTGGAATTCAATTGCCTTAGAACGAAATTAGTGCAAGAATTAAAGCTAAATTGTGTAAGTCTCCATTATATTAATCAACACTAATATTACAAAGTTTGTAAAACTTTAGAGCATAAGAATCATAATAATAGTAAAAAGTCTCTCTTTTTTCATCAAGGCTTTATTCCTCTCTTTTATAATTACAACCAAGTCTATAACTAAAAATAGAGGAGTGATATTGAGAATCTAAAGATTCTCATGATGCTTAAGTTGAGTTACAAAATCTCTTAAGTTCCCTTGGAATAGATGGAAAAAATATCTTTCACAGCTGGTAATTCCATGATGATCGTTAATCTTTTCTTATCCAGGTCATAACTAACATGAACAACTCCATGTAACTCGCTCTAGTCCAGCTATCCAGGGAACAACATCTGCTTATCGGAATCCCTGTCAGTTATCATTTCGAATTGTAAGCGTAACTCATATTTCATGGTTGAATTAATTCGTTTAGAGAATAAAATGATGAAATGCCTTATTAACTGCTTTCTAAAGTCCACAACACACAAATTACCATATTATATACATAAAAGACTCAAAAAACTAATAAAACGATAAGGAAATAGAGTAAGAAAATGTGTCAATTCTAGAGCCCAACATCTCCCCCTTGCTTACCTGTTTGCATGACCTCATACAAAAAAATGATTAACATAGGCAGTAGTTAAAGAGCAAGTTGGGTCAAAATCCTCTCCATAATGTCGGAACCATTCCTACTTCGGATTTCCTATAAGGTGACATACTTACATGCTTCAATTAATTCATACATAGCCTTATAATCATTTTGAGGGAACAAAATTATTGGGTATATGTATCTACAACTTATCCAATTACGGCCCTCTTCTAATAACACATGGGTGTAATCCTCTGCCCTATGCATTGCAGCTTCAAAATTTCAATGATTAAAGGGCTCCTTGTTTTTTATTTCCATGGTTGAGGCCTTCCACCTCTGTTTGGCTCCCTGCAGAGCCTTAGAATTAATATCCAACATATAGTCTAACCCTGACTTCAATACATCATTATGAATGGGTGATAAAGATTTGACAACTCCAGTTTTCTCCATGAATCTCTTGTGGTGAATGAGCGTGTGTAAAGGACGTCATGGTTCACCTCTGACCCAAAGGTCGAGGCCAAGTTCTTGTCTTTGGAACACGTTATAAGATTTTTCTCATTTAATGTGATTTTTAGAAAATGATGTGAAAGCTTGAAATTGTACAACACCTATGAAAGGGGCAGGGTTTTCATCTCTTTGATCTTCTAGAAATAAATTATGCATGTATAGCTCACAGAAGAAATATCGTGTGTTATCATCTTCTTTATGAAAGGATTCAATAAGCTCTAAAACGTTACTAAATTCATAAGGTGTTGGGTCCCTATAATACTAGTGATTACCCCATTACTATTGTAGTTATACCCCTTATTAATATTGTTGTGCCCCTATTGCCCCCATATTGTTATTACTGTGCCCCATAGAATCCCTCTATTGTTATTTTCGTGGCTTTATATTATTATTGTTAGGTCGGCTGGGTTATATTGTGACTCCTTAGACTCCTATATATAGAAAGGAGGTTTTGTCATTTGTATCATCCAAAATTGTTCATATTTATGTAATGTAAAGGAGGTTGCCCCCTCAAAGAGGCTGAATTCTAAGGCGTTGATCTATCTTTTCTATCTTTCTTGAGCTGGTTTCATAACATCTTTGAGTTTCACCTTCAGCTTTTCAAAGTGAGTTTCTTAATTGCAAGAAGTTTTTTTGGGCTTATATTTTCTAGATTTTATTTCTTAATTCAAAAATGGATTTAGCGTCCTCAAAGTGTCATCAAACTAGCTTGTGGTGGCCATAAGAGAATAGTTAGGCTACGGGAATAAGGTGTTTAAAGGGTTACCTACCAGTAAGGTTCAAATATATATTATATAATATATATTATATATATATATAATATATATATATATAATATATATATATATATATAATATAGATATAGATATGTTGAGGGGAGGGGTAGTATCACTAGTTTTTGAGAAGGCTACGGTGCACTCCAAACTTTTGGGGGAATCCAAGCTAGGACGACAAGTGCAGTAACTAATTTTTATATTTATTATTTTATTTTTAATTTTTTCCTAAATTACCACATATCTTGCCTAGTCATCACCATGTCAGCAGTATAGACTAGTGTCTCGGCTATCTATTTTTTTGAAAATTCCCATGTTTGTGAAAGTGAATAAAACTCGTTTCTGGAGTCATACAGAGTCAGTTTCATGTGAAATGAGTTACCTAAGATTCAATATGATGATAACTATGTGGTGATCCTAGTTCCTCACCAATCTAGCAACTTTTAATTTTTACCTTTTTCTTAAGCACCTGGTCATTCCTCCCCACTAGAAATCTTTTAGGCCCAAAAATATTACTTCCAATTGTCTAGTAGGTGAGGCTACAATTCCCACACATTTCCAATCTCTATCCATTTGGCCTTTGAATGATTTGTTCTTTTGAGACCAACTCAAAGGTAATCGACATTCCCTCAGTTTGAAGACCTTATTCTTCTATCAAGAACAATGTATTCTTCTATCAAGAACGATTCTTGCCTCAATACCCACAAAGAAGATGTATCTTTTTCCTATTCACCACCTTTGTTTGACCATCTATTTGTGGATGAAAATTTTTAATCTTTTTGAATTTGGTGTCCATGAATCCCCACAAGATTGACCAAAAATACTCAACAAAGCTAGAATTCTCGATCACTAATAATGGATGTGGGCAATCCAATATGAACCCATACATTCTAAAAGAATAACTAGGTAGTTTGTTCAGTTGTAACTTCCTCTTTACATGGCATCAAAAACACATTTTGTTGAATCTATCGACAACAACATACAAATAATCATGACCTATTTTTGACAATGTGAGACCTCCTAAAAAATCCATAGAAACACGCTCCCATGGTCGGGAAGGAGCCGGAAAGGTTGTACACAATCCTAACTTCCTATTTCTAGGCTTACTCACTACACATAATGAACATCCTTTAATAAAATGTGACACAATTTCAACCATACAAGGCCAGTAACAATACCTCTCGAGATGTGCCATTGTCCTAGTTACATCGAAATGACCAACAACATGGGAAGTGTGCGCTTCTCTTATGATTTTCACTCTTTCTCCATGTGAAATACAAATCTTACCAAGATGGTAAAACAAGTTATCATGCAAATGATAATCCAATTCATCTACCTGGTTACCTTGAGTCAAGCATGCATAATTATCTTGAATGTCACTATCTAATTCATATTGCTCAATAAGGGCTTCATGCAAAACATAATTATTCTTGAGTAAAATAGTTACACTAATAACAACCCTAGAAACATATCGACAACTTTATTGCAGATACCTTTCTTATACCTTATTACCAACTAGAACTGTTGAAGAAAACCCATCCATCAGAAGTGCTTTGATTGCTGCAACTTTGATTGAGATTTGAAGTATTACAATGGTTGATGATCAATGTGAATGAAGTTTCCCCCAAAATTTTTTTTACCTCATTAACTATCTTGGGCATTTTCTAATTCAAAATGAAATCAACCTTGGAGGGATCTATTTTCAGCTCACATCCTCCAACAATATGACCAAAGTAAACTAAAGAAGTTTTTCCAAACTCGCACTTTGACATATTTAGATACAATTGTTCTTTCTTTAAGACATCAGGAACTTTTATCACATGCATGACATGTTCATCACAATATTTACTGCAAATTAAGATGTCATCTAAGTACACTATAAAAAACTCATCAAGGAATGGCCTCAACACATCATTCATCACACAAATGAAGGTAGGAGGAGCATTACATAAACTAAAATGCACAGCTAGCCATTCAAACAAACCTCTTTTTTTTTAATTTTGTCTTCCAAATGTCTCCTTCATAAATTATAATTTGTTGATATCCAATCATTAAGTCCAAATCAGTAAAATAATTTGTATCTTTCAATTGATCAAGTAAATCATCTACGCTATGTAGTGGGTAACAGTTGTTTAATGTAATCTTGTTCAAGGTGTTTATCTATCCTTTCTATCCTTTTGTGAGCTCGTTTCATAACATTTGTTATTAGAGCTTTGAATTCTAGGGCTTCGCTGCTCCAAAGAGGTGATCATGGAATTTTCACTATAACTATTTTCTACGACATTTCAGAAGATAAAAAAACCCATTTGAGCTCAAATCGTCCTAAATCTTGGGTACGAATTTGAGATCTTGTCTGACTACATTTTCTGAGCTATGGTCTCAGGAACTTATGAAATTTGCAAGTTCCAAAATTTCATCTCAAACAGGTCATCTTGGCATTTTCACTATAATTCATTTTATATGAAGGTTCATCCTCTAGAATTAAAACCCATTTGATCCGCAATGGCGGTGACGCTGGTACCGAAATTTTACATTTTTGTTTTTTTATATTTTTGGAGATACATTCCAAGACATTTAGAATTTCTGAAGGCTTCTGAATTATGTCCCAAATAGGTGACCTTGGAAAAATCATCATAACTTTCTCTTTGAGCATCAGATTGAAATTTCATCAGAATTTAAAGGAAGAGGATGAATTGTAGTTTGTTGTGTATCGAGTTTAGGTCCTATGTTTGAAACAATGACACGTGGCACTTTGTAAAATTTCACTCTATTCAGTGAGTCTATAATTAGGTCATCGTGGGAGACTTGACATAACTCTTCCTTGAAGAATCCAATCTTGATCAAACTTGTGAGGTTAGAAAGATGAATCAAAGGGTTACTGTAGGGAGAAATTTCATAACATGGAGACCTAAAATTACAGAGTTACAGTCATTTCAAGGTAAAGCCCCTAAAATCAATAAAAGGAAATATAAGGAAGTTTGATGATAGGGATCCGTTAAATTGGATACTACAGATGGATCCATTTTTTGATCTACATGAGGTGCAACTATTACAAAAGGTATGTATTTCAACTTTATATTTAGAATCGAATCAATTTCTATGGTATGAAGGGCTTTGTTCTCATAAACCACTTGTTATGTGGTTAATTTTCATGGAGCAAATGATAGCACATGATGAGGATATAAAGAGAAACACCTTCTTTAACCAATTAATAAATCTCAAACAAAAGGGTTCAATGATAGAGCACATTGGGGAACTTCAAAAATTGAATACATGGGTAAATTATATTCTAGGGAAACCAAGGATTGATGTCTGAATAGGTACTTTAAAGGATAGCATTCAACATGAGGTTCGTCTTTGGGAACCTAATTCATTGGAGAACACATTCAGGTTGCTAAGAAAAATTGAAAGCGAAATTATGGAAACAAGGAATCCCACTAGTCACGACTATAATTATGGAAGTTTTTTTATCCTAGCCTTCCATAACCTATAATGTTTACACCACAAGAATTGGGAGGAAAGAGAGAAAAAGGGATTTTTTACAATTGTGATAGCAAATACACTAAAGGTCATAAGTGTGTTGAGAAAAAAATATTTTACAGAGATTATGAAGAGAAGGAAGAAAAGGATCAAGAAACATCAAAAGAAGAGGATATGCACCAGGAACTATCCCCGGACAAAGAAGAAATGAATCTAACCATATCTTGTATAGCATTGACAAGAATTACAACTCCTCAAACTCTCAATATAGAAGAACATATCAAGAAGAAAAAGGTTCAAGAAGTGAAATATCACATTGAGAAAGAAGAAATGAATCTGACCATAAATTGTAATGCATTGGTTGGAATTACCCCTCCTCAAACTATCAAGATAGAATGACATATCAGGAAGAATCATATTCAAGAGGTGAAAGATGACATCGAGCTTCAAGAAAATGAATCTTACCATATCTTGTAATGGATTGGAAGAAATTACCACTCCTCAAACTCTGAAGATAGAAGGAAATATCAAGAAGAAAAAGATTCAAGTAGTGAAATATCACATCGAGCATCAACAACAAGTTCTCCAACTTTTAGCGGATAACACCACTTTGGTGCAGAATCGAATGAAACAACAAGTAGATAAACATCATAGGGAAAGAAGCTTTTATGTAGATGATTGGGTACTTTTACAGATACATCTGAAGCAAACTATTTATGAGAAGGAAAGGTTGGAAATACCACATGCACTTAAGAAATGTCAACCTTACCTAATGGGAAGACACTTTAAGGTAAAAATAGATCATGGTAGTATTAAATACTTTTTAGAACAAATATTATCTTTAGAAGAAATAAAAAATGGGTCAGAAATATGTTGGGTGATGAATTTGAAATCATCTAAAAAAATGGAAGCAAAATGTTGTTGCATATGCACTATCAAGAAAGGATGAGGATGCGGAAGCATTGTTTTGTGCTATTTCTGTTAGCCAACCAGATTCGATAAACGAAGCAAGGGATGAATGGAAGAGAGACAAAGAAGTGTGGCCACTCATTCAAAAGTTGTAGAAGATCCCTGTTCAAATGATATTGTGAGAAGTTGACGAGGAAGGAAAAATCATATTGGAACGTTGAGTAGTCACAGAATCAAGAACGTGATAGCTACAAAATCTCACAATTTTAGAGTATCTCATCAAGTGGAAGAACTTACCCACAGAGTATTGTAGATGGGAGGGTAAGAATTTTATACAGAAGCATCAAGAACTACTCAAGCATTGAGGACAACACTTTTTGAAGGAGAGGGCCATGTTAGGTCCCTATACTACTTGTGTAACCCCTTATTGTTATTAGTACAGCCCCCTTATTATATTGTTGTGCCCATGTAGTCCCCATATTCTTATTATTGTGCCCCATAGAACCCCACTATTGTTATTATTGTGCCCTTACATTATTATTGTTATGTCAATTCTTATTATGTTATGACCCCTTAGACTTCTATATATATAAAGACGGTCTTGTCATTTGTATCATCCAAGAATTATTCATTTATGTAATATAAAGGAGGTTTGCCCCTCAAAAAAGATTATTTTGAAGGTGTTTATCTACTTTTCTATCTTTTTGTGAGCTCGTTTCATAACATTATTATTAATATCCATATATAACTATATATGGAATATAGCCTATATTATTTTTAGTATATAATATAACTAATATATATCTTAGTACTTATAATATTAATATATTATATAGGTATAGGTATATATATATATAGATATCCCATAATATCTTTAATAATAATATATATATAGGTATATCCTATACTAATAATATATATTATACATATAATATATATAACTATATATATATATAATATATATATATATATATATATTATATATATATATATATAATTATATATATTATATTTATTTATTTGTGGGTTAGGATATTATTATTAGTACTATATATGTATTATAGGACATACTATATAATTATTAATTTCTTAATATATTAATTAGTTATATTCCATATATTTTGTAGATAATTAAGATTAAATAAGGGTATTGGTTAACACTTTAATTCCCTTAATCGTAAACTCGCTTATTCTTCTTCCATATATTTAGTTTATAATTAAGATGTATGGGGCTAGAGGTAACATATACTTAATATGTAGGTATTTTGAATGAATGTGCCTAGAGACAACACTTAGTGAATACGTATATCTGTTTGACATTATTGTGCCTATATACTGCATAGTTGACACATAAATGTTTGCAAGCTCTCTATTTTCTAGTGTATACAATACGATAATATAGGGTGATGTGTTAGTTAAAATTGACTCAGGATATAGCCAAAGTTGACCAAGTTAAAACAATGATTGTTTTGGGGCACATGGTATTGTGCACACATATTTTTATTTCTATGGTATTGCATGTAAAGGAGCCTATAAAAGGGTGAGAATATTTCATTGTAATGAAGGCCCGAAGGTGAGCAGTGAAGGCTCACTCGACGATATTCGCGAGGGTTTTTGCCAATGCTAATGACATCCTATTGATTTAGGCATCAATGAGAGGACCACACCACTCTTCCTTTAAATATTCTTTCATGTTTCACATTTTTCTTTTAAAGGAAAACATAGACGTGTTAATTCATGTTTTTGTTGATTTATATGTGACGAGATATCGTTAAAGGGTGCAATATAGGTTGGGAAATATGTGTAAGTTACAAAAGAAACTTGTGGGGTGCCAAATTGAAGCCTATAAGTTAACATAATGTAAATTACATAGAGAGATTTATATTTATGTAATTTCCCAAGTAGTATTTTGTATGCACAAATTTGTTCTTATATGCATGAATTGGTTCTCCCTAGTGTTAGACATATATTTTGATATTATAGGATATATGAAATATGATATAGGAATAATATATATTAATAGCGGATACCAATATATATATATATATATATATATAGTGTCCTGTAGAAGCCTGTAGTAGTACTAATACATGATGATAAATTATCCATATCCTTTGGTATATATATGTAATACTAAAAATTTTGTGTTTGACTCAAAAATTTGGGGAATTAATTTCTACTTAAGTATCTCCACAAAATTTTATCAACATTTAAACCATGGAATTTTCTAGCAATTAGACAAAAATAGCAACCTAGGAATGGAAGATGCTAGAAATTTAGGAACTATATTTATTAGCTAGAATTATTTGGATAAATTACATGAAACCAACGGGAAAGAAACTGTTAAGATGCCTTGACCAAAGTATTGGGGTCCTCGTGAAAGTGACAATTCAACAAATATTCACCAAAATCAACTAGAGGGAACACACTCACGGAAAGTTATCAACGTTTGCTTCTGTGTGTGAGCTATGAATGGTTTGCTCAACTTCTGGTAGAGGGAATTTTATTGTAGAGAATATTGTCTCTTCAATATTCTTGTCAACCCCACTCATTTATTACATGAAGTGTAATTTGGCCTCAACACATGGCATGGATTGATTTTCTACATGGACAATAATTTGGCTTAAGCGTTGTGTGTGGTGACGAGTCAGTATCTTCTATTAGTGTTGAACTTCAACTCCTCGAATCAATCATTACAAAGTCGCCTCCACACATGGAATATTATGACAAACATAAGCAAATTTGGCATATGTTGATACTATCATGTTGAGTGATTTCTCACTGTATTCAAGGGTTTCAAGAGTGATAAGTTGACCCTTAATTTGTGTTTTATAGTCTGGCCATGCTGCTAGCAAGAGAACATGACACTTTCATATGTCAAAACATCTTGTCAAGCATTTTGACCCTTGCAAAATATGTGGCTTCTCAATTCCACTTCATCATGTTGTGTCACCCCTTCCATAAAGGAATTCATTGTTAGATGTTTGATGGTTTTGGCCCTGGTACAGTCACTATTGTCAACTTGTGTTAAGAAACCAATATGACTAGAGGATATTCATGAACCTTCTGTTATTAGTTTAAACTTTAAATAGACCCTAGTAATGTGATGAAATTCAACCTCTTTCTTTACTGCTTTGGCTCGCTACAATAAAATCACGAACCTTTGTCTAGGAAGATGGCTAGCTCAACCTTTTTTTTTGGCAACAAATAATTTGAGCTTTCTCTATCTACATTGTTACCCCAAACATGATGAGAATGGCCTTCTAAATTCATAATCTCACACACCTAATAAGCACAATAGAGCGAATAAATTTGTCCTTCTAAATAGATCTTCAACGTGCAAATTAATGATTTTTCCTTGGCAAATGTTAGGTCAGCTAGGGTGTCTCTTTCAACATCAAAACCAATGCTATCGAGTTAGGGTGTCTTTCAACACCGAAACCAATGATCTTCACTTAAGATAATATATTAGCTAATTTAAGAACACTTATATTCTAGTTATACAATAATATATCTATATCTATATATATATATAATATTATATATTATAATATATATATATATATATATTTTTTATAATTATATGTTATTTAATATATATATATATATAATAACCTATACCTATAGCTACCTCTAGGATGCGGGTGTATAGGCAGAATGTAAATGCCCGACGAATGACATGGGTGGGAGCGAGGGTGCCGACGACACCTGCCTACCCAATACCGAATTGATAACCACCTTCTGAATGAAGGACCTCGACATTTGTGTAACGCAAGGCTCATTTGCTTCACCTCAAGCGGCTATGATCCACCCATCCCGTTTTCCAATCTGTTTAATGCCTCCGCACGCTCCGCCTTGCCCCAAACCTCGGCTCTCTTCAATGCCACAGTAATGGCGGGTGCATCTCGATGCATGACAGAGGATGATAAATTAAGGCTCAGTCATTGGATAGCTATGGGGCCGCTTTCATTGAGTCACTCGCATTACTACCCTGCCTCTGATCTTTAATCTCGTTATGGTGAGTCTTGTGTTGGCTCTCGTGGCTTGAAAGGGGAGAACAATTTGGAGCTATGCTCTAGTCTTTCTGAGGAGTCACCTCCATCAATCCTCTCGTTTCTCTCTTGGGCCTCTCACCTTCATTTTGATGACTATCTAATTTGTCGTGGCCCTACCACCGCTAGTGCTCAGCCTTTTTTTTATCTCGCTATTGCTCTTTCCCGTATGCCCCATCTGTGCCATAAAATGAGGTGCCGCAGGGCAATTCCTCGGCATGCACCTTCCACCCCGTCATGTGACTCTCCCTCCCTCTCTAGTGATTTCCTAGCCAGCCATTACCCTTGTACTCACAGTGCGAGAGAGCGTCTTCATTTGCCCAGCCATTACTCTGACCTCATCCTCCTGACACCACGTCTCCTCCCTTGTTTGGCTGTGCGATTTTCACCTTCAACTGCTCTCTGAAACGCCCAAGGATCACAACTCACATTTCGGTGGTATTCCATGAGGAAACCCACGTGGGGGAGTCTAGCTCTCATCCGGAGGGCCTTGGCTCTATCTCTGCTCTGAATCTGTTTCTCCAAAGGGGGATTGGTACCGCGTCTTTGCATGCTTCGGATGTACAAGCTCGCAGTGCTCTTGACGTTGTGATGGCGTCGATCGATCCTTGTCCTTCTAAATCTGAAGTTGCGCTTGCAAGGGATCTGCGTGATACCGAATGGTGCATAATTTTAGAAGAGCCTCGAGATGATTAGTTTGCTCCCTGTTGCCTTGCTTTCGTGCCCTGTGGCCCATACTATTGGGCTAGCTTTTGCTCAATTAGTTATGTGGGTTCATTCCTATAAGTTTTTGTTCAATCTCCAAGTTTTTGTGAATTTCTGTAAACTCTGCAAGATCAAGAAGGTCATCACTTGTTCCCCTGCATGGGCTCTGATAACTAGTTCGAGACTGAACTCCGTGCCATTGGGGAGTCTCTCTATTTGCGTAACTGATATTCTCTGCCTCTCTTTCAGGGCAGTGTTTTTGACTTCTGTCACATTGTAATTTTACCCCCCTTTTTGTTAATAGATTAATCTTATTTAGAAAAAAAAAAAACTATACCTATACTAATATATATTAATATTTTCTATATTACTAATTACTATATATCTCTATTATATTAGGTATACCAATAAAATAACTATACAATATATGGTGTAATCCATTATACTATATATTAAATATATATATATATATATACACTCATGAATATTAGTAATGTCATTGTGGAATGATCTCGAGGGTTAAGGATATTTCTAGAAAAATATTCTCCAATGATTTTTTTTCACAAGTTAAAATGTCTTTTTGGAATTCATGGAGGTGAGTACATCTAGAAGAGTGACAATGTGACTTAGAATTTACCCATGGATTACTTATTCATAGGCCATTGAAAGTTAGCATGGCATCTCTTCATCATATTAGTCAAGGGATCAACCTTATCTGCTAAGAAGATTTTTCACCACCAAAAGTATAGTTTCATTTAAAAAATAAGTAGTCCTCCAACTCCCTCACCTTTTTAGTTTTCCTTTTTCGTGCTTTAATTTGATGCATTACTTTAGACCCATAAAAAATAGTCCACATGAGCTCATCACAAATTCCTTACCTTCCTATCAATTGCAACATCTTTGAGAATTAATTTAGATAACACTCATGCTCACTGGGAAGCTTTTGGACCACATTTGTGTATATATAATGGTCTTATTATAGTAATATATAATTAACAGCAAATCACAGCAGCAAAAACTATAGTAAACAATAAACAAATCGAGTGATCAATGAATAAGTTGCTATTGCCATTAAGTTATTCATTCTATTGTCCTTCTCACCTGGGATGGATGATGCCCTCCTATGAAGTTAAACGAGACACCCCCACCTTACATTCTTCAAAGGGGTTAATTTGACTTTCGAAACTTCCATCTACAGTTTTAGCTAAATTTAGAGTGGGTTCCTTAAACCCCATTCGTCACCTAAGGACTTCTTACGTGGAGTAGTCGATTCTAACTTAATGCACATCATAAGTTCAAAAATATAAATATAAATTTATGTGTTTTCTTTTCATTTTTATTTTATGATAAGTTCAAAAATATAAATATAACATTATGTTTTTGCTTCCATTATTATATATATATATATTTTTTAAACGGATAACTTTGGGACGCAGTAGGGGAATAGCGACCTAAGTGGAACCTAAAATACGGGGCGCATCAATCGAAAACAATTAGTGGGTAAAAAACTAAAAAATAAGAAAACCCTAAAAGCGTTAATTGGAGTTCAGAAAAAGGAACAATAAATTAAAAAAAACCCTAAAATGGTAATTGGAGTTAACAAAAAAAATTAAAAAAGGCACCGACAAGCCCATCCATGGTTGTTAGGGTAATCAATCACGCTATAAATATATGGACTCATTGCGTTTACCTCATATCCCTCATCTCATATTGTTCGAGAAAAAGTTCGGTTATACTTCTCGAGTTCTCTTCGTTTATACACAGAAATTCAGTCATTTCTTTTTATTCAGATCATCTTTTATTAGTATCGTCCGTTAGTTGGGGAACCATGGAAAGGGAAAGAAAGGTGACTTTAAAGAGCTCAGATAACGAATTGTTTGATGTCACTGAGGCTGTGGCATCTCAATCTGAGTACATCAAGATGATGATCGAGGACACTGACACAGCCAACGGT
>APFE031352223.1:0-27390 GCA_000404065.3 Pinus taeda | reverse complement strand
CATAAAGTGGGGTTACGGGTACCCCTCAAACCCCCTGTTAACTATGTGGAAAGAATATAACACAACCCAACAAATAGATGAGTCTGCCAAGATGGCCCAAAATCAAAAAGACCAGGAGAGAAGATTAATTAATAGGGCTTTAAATACTTTTAAAGGACATTACTCACGATGTGGCCAAAATTAACAAGTAGGATGTTATTGTGGGCAAATAAATTTTATGAAAGTGAAACAAAAATTTGCCTTTTCATGTTTATAGAGTTGAGAAAGGGGAAAAATATGACTCTAATCTCCTTCGAAGTTTAATGAGCCTGAAAGGACAAGTGCTCAGATGATCCTTTTACTTTTAGAGAGTCAAAAAGGAATGAGAGTGACTGCTCTAGAACTCTAGGTAAAACGTTTACTAGACAAATCGTAAAACTTCATATACACCTTGGTAGTAAAATGAAAGAGAAATTACCGATCACTTCCCATATAGTAGCTAATCTTCCCGAATGTTGCTTCCAATGGGTTACGAGTCGTAAGGCGGCAGACTCAGCTTCCTATGGATAATAGGAATGCAACCTAGTGGGGTCTCCCATCATATACGCGATGGTACAGGGAGCAGAAGTCCATACTAGCACTTATCGAATCACAAAAGGAGGAATCACCCAACCTTAGTGAAAACAACAACCACTAGGTTTAAAGAAACTAGAACACGTCTCTAGCCTAGACCTCTAGATATATGAGCATTAAGTTCCAATGCGCTTTTAGATTAATTTGATAAATTTTAGTAGTTTATATCGAATTAGATCTCAGTTTCAAGGCCCTACCGAATGTATCTTCAAAAACTCTTAGAATGCAACTAAATGAGTAAAGAAACCATTTCTTTTGAATGAATAACTAACTAAAGAAAAGTGAGAGGTTCACTTCAAAGCAATCAAAGAAACAAGCAATAAAATGCAAGAATGGTACTTTTCGTTATTTTGCAAGCAAACCAATCAAGAGGAAGAATAAATGCTTCTATCTTTCACTAACTTGCAAGCAATCAAATTAAGAAAATCAAAAATTACATCCTTTGCTTTTCAGCTTCTAAATGTCAACAATTTACTAATGCAAAATATTATTCTCATTTCCTAATGCAAAATGAATGTGATATTTTGTTTTCTTGAATAGATGACAAGCAACCAAATGCAAAACTCAAAACAATGCTAGTTTTATGTCCTTTTCAAATGAAATCATCCAATAAGTAAAGAGAAACATTCCACTCAGAAACTAATCAAAGACTTAAAACAAAGAATATGTTTCTTTTTGCAAAAACTTGAAAGCTTTCTAACTAACCGGAAAGCAATATGATCTATTCCAAAGTGATGGAAGGAAACCAAACAAACAAGACTTGAAAGTTTTGATAACCAAACATCACATACTAATCAGGTAGATGAAAGAACAGTCAATAAGGAAAAGCCTCAAGCAAAGAAAGGGATCTCTTCAAACACAGCTCAAAGGTCCAAACTAACAAGCAACCCAAGAAAACGATAATACTTCAATAAACCCTAAGGTGAACAGGTCACATAGTTCAAAAGGAGAAATCTCAAGGGAATGAAACCGAGAGTCAAATATTCCAGCAAACAGCAATTTGACACACAATAAATAGGTAGAAGACAAGCTTAGAAGGATAGGACACACTGGCCAATCAACAAATAGAACTTAAAAATGAAAACCTACAAGAATATTCACGAGCGTCAAATGGACAACTTGCACCGATAATGAAAAGTCACACCCCTTTAAGTAGCAACTTGAGACATCATTGTAGAAGTACACCAGGAAACAACACCGAGTGTAACTCAAAGCTCATCGCGAATGTGAGGTGATTTAATTGTGCCAAACAGTGGAAAGCACAACTAATTAAATAAATTAGACACAACTATTGTCGTGACTATCATAAAATAAAAGGAAACGACCCCAAATCAATGGAAAAATTTTAAAATTCAGTAGAGGAAAGGCCATACCTATCACTTATGATAGAGGGAAGACTACTAGGAGTAGTCAAACAACCCACAATATGGAGAATTCTACCCAAAACGTAAAGGAGACAGTAAACAAGCAAAGAAAAATCAAATCAAGAGACAAAAGACATAGATCCCAAGTATGGTCGCCAACTTCTGAAGCAGGTAAGTTCCCTCCACAGACAGAGGCAACCCCTTTAGCCCTAGAGTGGGTGTATTCATAGCAAGAACAATATCAAAGCAAATTTCCTTAGATAGTTAATGTCATGAAGCCCTACCTTGAAATCCTTGTTTGATGAAGTTCTCATTGTGTTGCTCTAGCTCTCGTTCTAATCACTTTACCGGAAACAACATAGAGAGAATAACAACAAACATAATAGAATACAACAAAAACGATCTACTTAAAGGGTCAAGGAACTTCAAGCTATCAATATGAAATTTGACATAAGATATAGGAAATAAACCGTTGATTTGTATTAATATGAACTGAAGTAAAACTTACAACCATGCCTTGACGTTGTAGGTCTCCTTGAAGGGTTTTTTCAGCATGTATCCATAAGAATTCACTCATGAATTGTCTCCCAAGAGGATGAATAACTCTCTCTCCCACCCAAAAGGAAAAATTATGATGCTAGAACACTCATACAATCAAGCCAAATCCACACAAAACTATCCCAGGCTAAGTTACATTAGAAGCTACTTCCAAAAACTCTACTCAAACTTTCTCACTCTAGCAGATCTCAGCTTTGAAGGAGGTATTTATAAGAGGAGGAGCCTCCATAAAAGATGGGAGAAAGAGCTTATCCCTTTGGCAGGTTGCGCAAAGGGTGGAACAATCATCCCAAAGGAGAGAGCTGAGCTCATCTGATCCAACAACCAACCTTAGGACTGCCCATGAAGTTGTTACACACTGAAGCTTCGACAATTGGTTATAAAGCTCACCAAAAGTAGCTCATCGTGAGTGAAACACAGAGACAGGGTGACAACGTCGCTAGTCTTAGTTCAATCTTGGCCATCTTCGCAGGTGGAATAACTGATGACCCACAATGACCCAAAAACAGAGGTTAAAAAGGGCCTGCTGGAGGAGTAATGAACTGAGGTATTCTTTCTGATATGATAAGGAAGACACTGACACATATTTTGCAACATGACACAAAGTAGATGTCAATAACACGGACCAATAGTGTCCGGGATCAGGGAATGCAGGGTCAGTGACAAAATACTATGTAACACTAATCAAACGAAATGCAAGGAGCAAATTTGACTATTGACTTGACTTTTTGAGCAGGAAAACAAGTGAATGGGTGACGATCTAGATGCCCCAGTGTTATACACCATCCAAGATATCAAGAAACCAAGTGAAGAAAATGCAAATCAACCAATCATACAAACCAAGCTAAAAGAGCTTTCCTACTAGGGAGAACACAGTCAAAACAAGATGAGAGATAGAAATCAGAAGGGAAAGACACATTGGCTATGATCTAGGGTAAACCCTGATGTTCACCTATAGGAATCGGTGCAACTGCCTAACTGACAACATGCGCCAAAAGGGGGTCGGCGCTATTTTTGAGAAACTCGCCTTCATCGATGTGAATATCAAAAAAATAAATGCACAGACCGAGGATTCAAGGGAAAAAAATAAAATTCAAAGGCTAAGACCAGACTTGCCACTGTAAATTTCAGGCTCAGAGTAGTAAACCATGCAAAGAAGAGAACACTAAAGGAAAATGGTGATACTAGAAAAGTTCACACGAAACCATAAAATGACAATTAATCAAACAGAAGGATTGTCTCCCCACTGGTGTCGCAAATTTGTGGTGCAAGTAAATTCTCAATGTGGACACAAACAATTCCTCTAGCCCAAGAGAGTGGGTCTAGCCACAAACAAACAATCTATGGAAAAACTCCTTAAGCTAGAATCAATTAAGAGAGCCTACCTCTTAGAAAGTTATTCTTCTTGGTAATGATCCTTCTTCCTCACTCCAGCTATCTTCTGTTTCCTTCCTTCAAATACCTAAAACAAGAAAACAACAACAAAAACAAATGTGATAACATTTAGTATTGTATTCATCCTACTTAATAGGTCAAGGAAAATTAAGACATAAAGATGTAAAATGACACTTCATGTAGGAAATCAATCGATAGTTGCATTAATATAAATCAGAAAGAGATTACAATCAGTGCCTTGACATTGTTGGTCCCCTCTGACGTATCCAGGTTATCACACTTTTTCTAGCACTTCATGGATATCCCCAACAATTGAATTTTTAAGGCCTCTTTCCTTCTAGTCTCAAACCAAACCAAAATCACACTATTCTCTCTCAAACACACACTGGAAAGCTAAAAGTTATAAATGACTTGCTGGTTATTCAAACTTTCACCAAAACTCCAACTAGATTTTGCCTAGGAAAAAGAGAGGTTTATATAGCTTGGATGGATGGGAGATGGTTCCTCCCATCATGGGATAAGGTCTTATCTCTTGAGGTTGTTCCATCCTAATAGCGTAAAGGAGCCCAAACTAATTTCCTCGGCTCTATCTGGCCCAACCATCTACCAGACTTCCATTATGAAGCTTCTAAACATGGAAGCTTCATCTACTTATTTAAAAACCCTTCCAAAAGAGGATCGGAGGGACTAGAAAAGGGCTTACTCAATCCGATTGGTGCAAGTGTTAGTTTTAGCCTCTATAAATCGGCATGAGGATAAAACTGGTCAGTGGTGTCAGCCTTGTAAACTGGGATAGGAGGAAGATTCTTGGGAAATGATGCAAACGGGAATTATTCTACTCATGAAGAGGGACATACTCAGAGTTTCTTCATGACGGGAAATCATGTCGGGTACACCATAGAGGTCCTCTAAGATTGTAGACGGGGAGTACAGGGACAGTGACAAAATTTTGTGTAACAGACAATGCATGCGATCTTATCTTTTGAGGCTTCCAATCTCTGCACTAACTCCGAGGTCCACACTATCAGACCGTCAAGCCTCCACCTTCCTTGGTCATCTGCCAATTTAGCGATCCACTTATATAATTCAACTAAGAAGGAAAATAAGAAGATTTGGTGTATCTCTATATATAGATATCTATTCAACCACTGTTCTTTTGTCAATCGCATGTTCTTGTTCTCTTGCACCGCGAATTCGTGGTCTTTCTATCCAACCAGTCTTCAATTTCCTTCTTATTTAGATTCTAGTGATGTGACATCACACATCCCTTTATGCAGATCCTGGTCCCGGCAATGGAACCGTTTGTTGGCTTAGTGGACCTTGAACCAGGTCCAACATTAATTAGCCAAGCAAATCCCTACACTCTGGCCCTTTTGGAATCAATCCGCGAAGCGTGGACTGAAGTCTCACCCGAAGCAGTATGGGGGAATGCAGGAACCAAGTTTCCACACCCATAGATGGTAGTGATGTAATTTTATACCCTAAAGCAGCCTTCATGAAGATCAATAAGTCTTTTAGGGCTTATCGATATACTTCTCTTATTCATCTTGTAGACCTTCATGAAGGTCTACAATCATCCTTAGCAGACCCTAAATAGGTGATTTATCTACTTATGCACTTCTGTAATTATTCTTACCTTTGTATTTACCTTGATCAGATTAAGTATCTGACAAATTCAACATGTATTAAGATATTCACTGTGTAAATAGATATTATTACTTGAATTCATATAGCAAAGTAAAACATATAGATTTGCGCATCAGTATAGCATTAAATCATAAACCCAATATTCTTCATAACATAATCACATGCATTCATAACAAAAGTAAATAGATCAACACATGTAATTCGAGAATAATCCTCTTTATTAATCCTTCAGATCTTCTTTAAAGACTCTAACTATCCTACGCACACAGCTGTAGGGGTTTGTGCACTCAGCTGCAGACTTCTACCCTAGGCCTCTGCGCACACAGTTGCAGAGCCTCTTTCCTACGCTAACAATCTTCACTCCTAGCTCTTACTGATCCATTACATCAACATCCATTACAAAATCTTATCTCCCTTAGACTCTTCTAAGCCTTCCCATTTTATACAATCCCACAGCCTGTGGACCTTCGGTAGATCTCCTAAAGCCGACATGACTTACATAAATGAAGGGCAGAAACCCTTTTTTGAGACTTTACATATTCATGTTCCGTGACCACAAAATGTGGAGACTTTACACTTTTTATACAAAAACTTGGGCTTTTAACCCCAAAAATGACCCCAGGGAACCATGTCCCAACACCAAGGTCCCTTCTTCTTCAAGTGTAGCCTAGCTAATAACCCTATCAAGATGTGATATGCTACTTCGTGCATGACAATTTTGTCCAAGGCAAACTTTGGTAGAACATGTGGAACCTTCTCTATGTTGTACATCTATATGAAGGTGCTAGACGGTGAGGAATACAAATCAGCTATGTCAATCATTTCCTCCATTGCTAGCTTCAACATGTAGGGTGGATCATGTTCGAATATCATATTGTAAATCGAGCTGACAAAATGATTGACCAACTGTGTGATAACGCCTCTGAAACTGCATTTGGACAACATATTACAATAAGTGTTCACAAAGGTCTCCATTGCTATCCATGCCCACTTCAAGCTCGGGAACTCCTGTCAGGCACAGATTGCATCCAAGATGTAGGCGAACATGTAGATTCCTACTTCCATACCTTTGGGCAGTTGTCGACTCCTTGTTACTTATTCCTTTAGCTGATGAGCCAACATGTTGGACCAGTTGCATGCTTTGCCTTCCCTTGCCATTGGTCCAACGCAATTACACAACTCTCTGGGAAGGTTTCTGTTCCTTCTTGGCCATAAAGATGACATGAAAAGATGACCAAGTCTTGATATGCCTTTCGTAGTATCTTCATCTTGGAGACCTGATTGGGTGTCATCCTCAATTTAGCCAGCTCCTTAACCTAGTTCTTTAAGATATATCTGGAGGTGGTATTGTTGATGGGTATGCTGAAGGGAGTCTCCATGGTGATCATGGACTTTGATATCTAATACATCTCATCATAATCCTGTTCCCTGAAGGTAGAAATATCCATCCCACTGACACTTCTCAATGTCATCGTCTTAAGATCAGTGTGCGAGATGATCCAATGTATCATGTCTGTGCATGGGAGCACGAGATACATCCATTCAATCTGGTACAAGCCGGACTTGTGGATGTTCATATAGACTTAGCGATGTTCGAGGTCTTCCCCAAATGTTCCTACAAAGGCATCATTGAACTCTTGCCACTTCAGCTGTATGTCCTTGTTTACAATCATCTTTGTGTCATCATAGATCGGCAGACCTGTAGACACTCACTCAACTGCCACTCCAGTTGCACTTCCGTCAATTTCCTTTAATCCTTCTCTCTTGGAGGGCATTGATCCTGAACTGCCAAGAGGCGAACGAACATGTGCTATATCTGGAGACAAAGTGACATGCATTGAAAGAAATTTGTCAGCTAAAACAAAGAAAACTGTAGAACGACATGCAACATACCTAGGGATTGACTAGCAAGGATTACACAACTTTTCCTAGGAGGGTGGGAGACTGGCTACCAGAACTACACAAAAGGTAGTCTAGGTTATCTGGGGAGGCTGGATGGCTACTGGAATTGCGCAATGCACAATCTAGGGTCACTTGCTGGCTGTTGGAACTGCCCAATGTGCAATTTCAACTGGCAATGGTTGCACACCTAGTGACTGCATTACGTAATTTTCTGGGCCAACAGTCACTACCCCTCAGAATTTTGCAATGCAAGACTAGAGGACAACCATTGGGAAGAAATGCACATTTCATGAGAGGAAGAAAAAGCCTTCCCTCTCAGGATTGTGCAATGTAGTCTTTGTGAGGCAGAGTTGGGGTCAAGGCTACCCACACCTGTTGACAGACAACTGAAAGCAAATGTGAATGTGAATACATGGCGATACTGAGTGTAAGAAGGAGCAAAATATCATGCATGCAAACAGTGAATGAAAGATTCAAAATATGGAACAACATGCATGCCGGTTAAGCGAGTCACTGAATCAGCGACTGTTCATACAAAATAGTTTCATGCATGTGATAGTAGTGAGATGCTAAGGAAAATTGAAACAATGCTATTACAAGCTATTATGCATGTAAACGACAACAAGCATTCATAGAAATCAAGGAAAATACACTCAAACAAGTGAAAACACAAAAAGCGACAAAAATGCTACAAAAGACAAGTTAAGTTGGCTTACCCATGAATGGCTGAGCTGGATGTGTCGAAGACTCCTGGATGTGGTGTGGGATGTTAGAGCTCCAAGATCGATGTGAATAAGTGAGATATGAAGCATCTAATAAATAAGTTTGAAGCTTGTGATGCGCATGCCACAAATCTATGAAAAAGTGACACTTGGAGGAAAGATTCTAAAACGATCTTTGCATATAACCTCTCGCTGCTAAAAATAGATCCCTAAAATTTAGGGATGCTTTTTGCATGTTGCTTTTTGCTATTCTAGGAAAAAGTAGCCCATGGATGCAAGTGAATTTTTTGTGGTCCCAGATGGAACCGATGAACTCAGTGGCTCATGCAATAGCCTCCTTAGCTAGGGGGTGAAATTTGCACATTTTTGGGAGGGAGTTGGGCTGACTTCCCAGAAGGATTGCACAATTTCTAGGCTGAGAAACTAACTACTACGTTGTGTGCAATGATTTGGCTGAGTAACTGACTCCTACCAAAAATTGCACAATTTCTGGGGTAAGTAGCCCTGCTGGGAGGAATTGCTCATTTTTTTCAGTGAAGCTTGACACATAGATTTGTGCAATTCTGGAGCTCAGTAGGCTACTAGATAGGATTGCGCAATTTCAGGAGGGAAGGTTGGTTCCCTCCTAGAATTGTGCAATTTCCTGAGGAAGCTACTCAACCTGTACCTGGACCAAATCTGGAGAAACAACCTATTATGGGGGGTGCAACAAGCTATCATGCACATGCTGGCAATCTCCTAGAAAGTCACTGAAGCTTGTGTACTTGACAAGGAAAGACATATTGTTGAGGAAGGTTGGTAGGGAGGCTCCAAAACGAAGCTAAGGAAAAAATTTGGAGGCTGGTTGTAGCCACTACAACACTTGGTTACACACTAGTGTTATCACTCCTCCGGATTTACAAGGCTGAGGAAGAGTCCAGCTGAGGTAACCACAAACCAATATTTTGACTTGGTAGCTAGCCTTACCAAGCTAGAGAGGGCTGTCTCCAAAGGATCACAACCAAGAGGGCTGGATAGATTAGGATTTTAGGCTAGATGTAAAGTGCAGAGGGTTGTTTGATTTGATTTAGTTGGGTAGTCACAAGGATGAGTGAATTAGGTCAGAGAATGAACTATGTTAGGGCAAAGTGAATCGGAATTGCAGACATCTGATGGGGCAAGGTAGGCAAGGTACTTTAAAATTCGTAGTATAGCTAAGAGATGGTTTAGACTAGTGAGATGCTAAAAAGAGCATCAGGGTTATGATTTTTTTTTAAACTAAAGAAATGAAACAATCTATGATGATTTTCCCAAAATAGAGCATACAAAGATGAATTCTGCTTATCACGCCTTGAATATCAACATATCATAGAGTGAAATGGATCATGAGAGGTACAAAACATTCAAACATATGAAACAAAAGAAGAAACAAGATCAAATTACCATGCCATAGGAATCCCACCAAAATAGCTGCAACTCATGACCTTTTTGGTTGACTTGTTTGTCTCCAAATGCTTAGCAAATGCACAAGGTGTATGTCCTCATCACTCTGAATCCAAATATGCTGACCTTTTTCTCATCAAATGCCCCAAAAAATAGTGCAACACTTTAGTTGTTGCACGTTTGACCTTTTGGCTGTGCTAAAAATGCCTCAAAAAACACTGTAATTCACAAGTTACAAAATTTGCTTCAAAACTTGTCAAAATTGGTGGGATGATAGCTGATCATGTGTTTGAGGTAGGGAGTGATGCCTCAGAAAGAATGCCTAGCCTCCTTTTCTCCTTTTTCTTCGTCAAGGCTTCAATATTTGCATCAGCTCTTTTGAGTTTTTCCCTAGTTAAAGCATGTCACAGTGATGGGAGATGCCATGAGTTATCTGGTATTGGTTGGTTGATGTCTAATGTCCCTTCCTCCTCTATTAGATAGCCTCCTCTCTTGTATTTCTTCCTCACTATGAATTCTATTCCCTTCTTTCGCCATGAGTTATTGGAGTCAAACCCTAGGGAGATGATGAAATGAAATATAGGTGTAGATAGTATGGAATGATGTGAGGAAATTGAGGATATGGAAATGGGGATATGTGATATGAGGGAAGTGACAAGCAGTAGTTTTGAAATGTAGGAATGGTAGTGGTATGCTAGGAAATGAGATTTAGGAGTGGAACTATGTTACTAGGGTTTTGTACTTAGTAGGACACCAAAACAAAATGAAACACTATATAAATCAACTGTGGAGGAGAGGAATAATATGATATCAACCTACTTGTGGTGTTGCAGCATGTTGGTGACACATTTTGAAGCTTTCAAGAGGATATTGTGCTCTATGGGATACCTCTAGAAGTTTTTAGGCAAATGCATAGCAATATGGTCAAACATGCCCTCTCTTTATAGGCGTGTAGCGCCCTTAGGAAATGCACAGAAATTTCAGGCAAATGCGCAACACTCTGGTCAAACGCGCCCTCTAACTTTCAGGTTGATTTTGACTACCTTCCCGATGTCCAAATTGAGACCAGGATAGCTCATTGGAAATCTTGTCATGTCTAGTTTTCAAATATACCTTCCATTTACAAATGAGACTTGATTTTACCCTCCACAAGTTGACTGTCCCACAATTGGTCAAAAAGTGCAGAATGAGGGTGCAAAAATGAAATGTTCTCTTGTAGGAAACGTTTGGAGGTCTTACTCAACTCCAAATTGATCTCATAATAGCTGACTGGAAATATCTATCTATGTAGTTATCATTTCACTAATCAAGAAAGTCATTTGGACACTCCCGCTAGGAGAAAATTTGATTTTCCCAAGGTCACTGCAAAAGTGCAGCAACTCTCTTGTAACAACTGTATTTTTGACATTTCTCCAAAACCATGGCACTTGTGTAAAAACGAAATGAGGTTTTTTGTGCTTTGCCTATGATAGACAAAATTCTCTCTCACATTTGTAAAAGTCATCTCTGTTTGGTTGGAAACATACTTTGAAGAAAAACTGGCCATATGTGTGGCAAATGATTTGTCCCTTGGAATGACTACTTGAAAAATGATGGAGATATGATGTTTATGAGTTTGAATGCCCGCATGCTTGCTGAAATGACCTCTATTAGGCCTCCTCTACTCAGATGTCTCTGATTCCATAGCCAAGTCTAGCTCTGTGGGAGAGGAAATCAGGGTTTAGTTCTTGTGGAAATGATGATTTGGACACCCTTGGGAAAACACAACTCCCTTTGGCATTCACTTAACTTTTTGAAACATTACTCTTTCACTTCACTATTTCCTTTGAAAAATTGACCTTTTGATGGCCTGGCATATTCAAAACGCTAAGTTAACAACTTTGGAACCTAGTACTTATAACATTTAAATGACATAAAATTACCAAATGAAAATTAAAATTATTACATTTAAACTCAAAACTACATGATGAAATAAGCATTTCTCTTTACAAATCATCTTCACATGGTGAATAGATGTTATTTGATCACCCTTTACTTGTTGGTCTTTACCTAATGGGACCTTGAATGACCAGACTCCATGTTGATTTTACTAACATAAAGACATGATGAAATGATCTTTTCTGATTGATGTATGCCCAGCAAGACACATGAACGTGGGCCAGAAAATATTAATTTTTTGAGAGGGGCTTGGAGTTTGATTAAATAGGGCTACCATCAATGAGTAAATTTTTGAATGAGGACCTATGCGAAATGACAAAAATTTTAGAATGGGACCCTAATATGATATGAAAAGAGGAGTTTTGATGGCAGTATGCAAATACTTACTCTAACAACTGGTAGAACTTGAGCTCTCTGAATGGACCTTGTTCATGAAAGGCAAGTCTAACACCTCCGGAAGTATTGTTCAGTTCTCAATTCATCTTGGTTTCTACACTTGTTTGATAGTAAGATGTAGCATCTACCAAGCTCTTGGTCGATTGACACACATTCCAAGTCAAGGAAAAATAATTGTTTCTATTGGGGTTGAGAGATATATTGGTGCACAAGTAATATAGTTGTCAGAGTCTTAGTTTCATCTCTGGTGTTGCTCTGCCACCAGTAGGCCTGGACAGTACCCCTGCGGAGTCACACAGGAACACAAGCATCGCTTTGCTGCCAGCGAGCCTAGTCATTACCCTCATGGAGTTACGTGGATGACCTATTTCCGCAGAAAGACTTTTTCTTCTTTCTCGTTATTCATTTTCATTTTTCATTTTTGTAATTGTGCATAACACTTATTCATTTCAAAGGTAGAAGATGGATCCCAACTTATTGAGAGAAGAAGATGTTGCTCCTTTAGAGAAGTATTTTATTATATACCTCTTATGTGCTTGTTAAGGTTTTCCCCCTCACCTTACTCTACTAGACTGAGCTACCAAGGGTTAAAAAAAAACAACCGACTAGAGTGGGTGACACTAGCTAGCACACAAGTGTTGTGTTTTCGCCAAGGTTTACTTCGAACAATACATATTTCCCATCGATGTATCATGGACCAAAAGTAACAAGTTCTTCATATAGAGGCAAGATGACAGATAACCAAGTAATGATAGATGCACAAGAGCTCTTGTACTTTATCCATCTTGTTTCAAGAGTCGCACAAAGTTTCATGCGAAACTAACCTACGAACCAAAACAAGAAAAAAACAAAAAAGAAAAGTAGAAGCAGAAGTAAATGCTAAATAAAAGTGAGTAAGAAAACAAGTAAGTAGACAATAAAACATGCAAAGCAAGAAAGAAAACATGCATTCAAGAAAACAAACTGAAAGAAAACACTAATCCTACTCCTAAGCTAATGGTGCATGGGCCTGATCTCGTGAAGTCATATTTCCAATGCAGCCACTGATGCATTGGTTGACCCATGTTGGTGAAGGCTTGGTCCGCGAGCAACCCGATTGTGTGAACCAGCAAACAAGAAAGATATAACAATGAGGAAAAACACACTTCATGTTTAAAATTGTCCACACGACATAAGTGAGTGCAAGTACATGACATGCAGTCCATGGACTTGTCATGGTGCTATGCGACACTCCATGCAGCTTTGAAGCATACACACACTCTTTACTATGGCATACAAGGAAATGAAAGAAACAAAGACAATTTGCGTCATGCACATGTTCTTGCAATGTAATATTCCTCCAATGCATGAGTGATAGGATCCTGCAATTCGAGTGGAGGAAGTATGATTTGTGTGTGGGATTGATCTTCAATGCATATAGATGAGTGATGAGGAGTGTTGGTTGATTGAACAATTTCCTGATCAGAAACAAAACTAACCTCAGGATAGAAAGGGCCTAACATAACCATCAGCTTAGGCTGAAGTGCCTCGACCGTCTGTGGGATTTCGATTTCATCATCAGATAGATCATCTAAATAGGTGGCTTCGAAAAATATACTGTGATATAATCATGATCGTGATTGACTATGGGAGTAAATAGATCATGACATATATGATCAGAAAAATCAATGATTTCATCGACATCCTCATGATCTGATAAACCAAACAAAGGGGTAGATGAGAAGTGAACAAATTCATCCTCTGTGTTTCTGATGGGCCTCTAAATTAGACATAAATTAAGGCCCATGCCTCTAAATTGAAACATAAATTAAGGCCTATTACCATCGTTCAGCACATTAAACCTCTCTTTTTTCATTAGATAATTTATTTTTAACTTTAATATATTCATTAGGAAGGTTTCTGAATAATTGGATATTTGTGCCTAATATTATTTATTTTTGTGGAATATTATGAGAATATTGGGCAGATTATGAAGATTTGGAGGAGGAGATAATTTAGGGACTTGTTCCCTACTATAGGAGGATCAATAATAAATAATAAATCAATAAGATATTATGAAATTATGCCAGAGATTGTGGAACTCCAATGATTGAGAAAATCTAGGAATGTGTTCCACTAATCAAGGGACCAGATCCACTAATCATGTGATTTTGGTGGGGGAAAGCTTCATCCATTCATGGGGAATGATTCCTAATCATTTTGTATAAGTACCAAGTCGAATTTTCCTCTAGGGAATGATTGAGAAAATCTAGGAATGTGTTTCGTGCCATTTAATGCAGATTCCTAGTATTGTGGACCAAATCCACTAATCAAGGTATTTTGGTGGGGAAAGCTTCCTCCATTAATGGGGAATGATTCCTAATCATTTTGTATAAGTACCAAGTCGAAATTTCCTATAGGGATATTTTCATTAGTGTTATTGTGTAGAGAACTCATATTTTTGCAGCTCCATTGTATTTTCTTGCAGGGATGTAATTCTATTGACGAAAATAATGAAATTGCTGTCATGTTCAGCTTCTAAATCTTGTTCTCCTCCATATGCCTCTGATTTTCCTTGGGCTTGGCCATCCCAGGAACCTTAGAGCCCTTTTGTATCATTTTCGTTCCTTCTTTTCACTGCTTATTCACATGCAACTCTAGTTTTTATTCCTTTCTATTTCTGCATTTAGTATTAATGATTTCTTGTTGTAGGATTGAGTTAAATTGTTGATGTAAGTTAATTTGAATGATCATAAGTGTTATTTCATCCTTGGAAAATATTTTGAAGTTCATAGTAATCATTGATCTTCTTGGATTAGTGTTCTTATTCCCAAATCTAGATTGTTGGACCTCCTTTTTAGCAAAGAACAATAAATTTATGCTATTTTTTAGAGCATGCTAACAAGCTTCAATCGAGTTGGTTCCACTTGAATTATATCAAAAAAACATTCTAGTTCATAACAAATATCACCCCATTGCATTTTCACTTGATTTGGTTAGGCATTTTTTAGATTTACTAGCTCATTAGTTCTCGAATTTCTATTTTTTTGACTAGTAGTGTTTTTTATTTTTTTTGCATGGGTTAACAAAGGTATTTTTTAGTGATTCCACTTGGAATAGGGACCTAATACATCCTATTTTATAAAAAAAAAAATCCCATCCAATTTGGATTTTATTTTCTCAGTTATCAAACCCTCACCAATTTCATTATTTCACAAGGAAACTTCTCCAAGCTTTTTGAGCAAATCCATCCATCTCCCAACTTTGGTTTTGAGTTCTGAAGTGGTCCTAGGAACTCCCTTGCCTCATTCCATCCACCAACTACCTTCCCTAAGCTTTCCATCACCTTCAACATCCATCCTTTTTCTCTTATCTGTATCGTGTAGGTTTTCAGGGGATCCTGTAGGTTTTTAGTACATCTTGTAGGTTTTCCTGTAGTGGCCTGTTTTGAGGCTGAATTGAGGGAAAACCTATAGGAAGCCACACAATGTCACCTAAGGGTCTCCCAAGCCTTCCAACCAGCCACCACCATCTCTAATCCACCTGCCACATCACCAAAACAGATTATCTTTCACACTTGTTTTTCCGTAAAAAGAATAAAAAGAAAAAAAAGATTTATTTTATTCACGTACATGCACAGTAGTAGAAGGTTTGATGGTTTGAATCTACATGCTTAGGAAAATAGGATTACATACATGTTAACTTAGCATTCTTTTGAAAAAAAACCTCTTAGAATTTAGTTGGAAAATGGTGTGTTTTAGCATTTGATTTCAATCTCTTTCCTTGTACTTTCTTTCTTGCAATAGGTTAAAGTTCCATTTCGAACATTTCATTTTCTACAATTAGTTTAGGATTTGACTTCAGTACATGCACTCCATTACATCACGAAAACAAAGGAATGACACATTATATGCTACACATATAGTGTCAATACCTCTTAAGTTTGTACGAACACCGAGTTGATAATTAAAGTCGATAGCCTTGGGAGTTGCAGTGTTCTTGTTGCAATACTGATTTTCATCAGTTTCCAGAAAAGACAGATGAAATATTAAGTGGATTTTTAATGAATAATTTATCCTCTCCACTATCAGACGATGGATTGACATCCGGTGTGTCCTACGAGTGATCAGCAATGGGTGCATCAGTAGATGAAGATACACATGCGAAATCATGGATGGAAGGTTTACCAAAGATGTCAGGAAATAATGGAGGGGGCTCGGATAGAAGGGATTCATCCTTCACCAAGTGTTGATGCTCAAGCTCCCAGTCATACTCTTCATGAATGATAACGCATATTGGTTGTTCAACACAAACTCTATCAATGGCTCGATCCTCGTTCACAACAAGTGTAGAGTCTGGAATGGAAGAACATGTGACAGTATCATCTAGAGGATCATCCGAGTATGAAGACGAAGGTTGTGGTACAAAATGCATATGACAACTTGATGGATTCACAACCAAATCTGCATGAAAATTAAGCTAAGTGGTGTTGGGAGGATGTGACAGTTGAAAAAATGTGTGTGACTATTCTCCCACATCACTCTGCAGTGGTGGATTTGTTTGATGAGGGGACGATGGATAGTCTCTTTTGATAGTGACCATATCCATCTGTGATTGCACAGCTCCATCACCAAAGTATACTGAGCAAGGATCTGGCTCAAAATTCTTCTTGGGATGGATCGAATTGTTAAGACAATACTCGAATCTATCCCAAAGATAAGGAAATTTCATTTGGCTCTTCGGAGCTTGAAATTTCAAATCACGAAAGCGCTACCAAAAATCCATAGGCAATTCATGCGGAGCCTTCAGTTTCTGTAACATTTTTTGGTCAAGATGTTTTGGATTGAAATGATAGAAAGTATCTTTAATGAGATCATAGAATATCTCAAGTGAGTGCATGTTGTCAACCGATAAGCTGCACAACCACCAATGTGGGGATTCACGAAGTGTGTATGCAAGCAGCAGACTGGCCTATTCATTAGAACATCCATCTTCCTCGTCAAGCATGGCAAGGAAGTCATGTAAGAACATAGGCCAGGCCACTTCATCTTTACCATCATACATGTATGTAGACAAGAGATCAAACAACTCCCTCCAGATGTGGATAGGTTCGGCATGTGAAAAACATCGTGGAGGGTTGAGAGTGCAAGGCTCCATGATAGATGTGCAAAGGTTCAAAAAAGGATGAGAGGACACAGCTTGTCATATGTCCCTCCTTTTAGCACCATAAATGTTGATGGTGTTGGAACCACCAACATGTCAAGGAATCTCCTCGGTAAGAAGTCCCAATTAGACCTCAAACCGTTTGGTGTAAGAGTCCCAGCAGTGGGTCATATGGTAATGCCTTGACTGGGGTTTTGTACAGAGGCAAGTAAGATGTCCCTGTTGGTAGTAAGGGTGTGACATATCCAGTAAGTCAAGGAAGGTGCATGAGTGGTTCTAACACATGGAGGGTGAGGTGAGTGTGCCCCTTGGAAACCTGTGATAACACAGAGTTAAGAAGGGAACACACGAGCAAATATGCATCACAACATGGAAGGAAAGTAAGCTAGAAATCCAAAGTGATGGTTAAACCAATAACACATTTCAAAAAGATTCATACATACATATACAGAAAATAGATACAGATGCATGAGTAAGCAAATAGATACATATATCATTTAGATTAAACAAGATAGCTGAAATACAATATGACATATGCATGAAATGTGTTGGCTTTGTTATATTAAGTAGTGTAAGTCCCAGTCATAAAATACATGCATGTCCAACCACTAGTTCCAATAATGGAACGTTACAGCCACAATCGCCTGCTCCTCCAAAGAGATATACTAGCTCTGTGTAGTGGAGAAACTAAGGCTCGTTACAATACTGTCCAACCTATCTCTAAGATAGTCCTATCGGAAGCTTTGCTAAACAAAATCATGTATAATGAGTTATGAGGGATTATATATAGAAAAGGGTGGTGTGGCCCTTGACATTCCCCTTTGTGACAGTTCATCTACCCTCATGACTCTTCATCTACTCTATGACTTTTACATCCAACTATCAACACTTGAACTTACACTTGAGAAGATGTTACATTACAATGTACATGTACCCATGTGAGACAAAATGTCTTGAGCAAGCCATGCAAGACATCACTATGACTCGGACAACTGTTGGAAGTCCAGCTCTTCGACATCCTCAAGGTGGTTGACAGTAGCGAATTGATGCCAATCTCGGTAGTCCATGATGGTGTCTATGTACTCTAAGTTGACATGTTTTTGGAAACGAACTCTTGCCTCCATAGCATCCGACTACACTGCTCAGGTTCCTCTGTCCAACTCATCTGATAGCATGCACATCATTATCTTGAGTGTGATCGAACCAATAACATACTTGTGCATGGTGTTTGCATTGACTAACAAGTCTAGGTTGGTGGCTATGCGCATCAACTCATCAAAGTATGAGTCAAGCTCTAGTCGGACCTGTGCCTTTGTCTTCGCCTGGGTGAGTGTCCCAATAAATGGGATCACATGTGCATGCACAATAGCATCCATACTGTATAAGGAGAGCTTCAGCGTAAATCACATGAGAAAGAATTTCTGCCAACGCGTTTCGAACCAACCAATGTGGTTCATCGTCAGGGCAAGATGAAAATACAGATCTAGCTCATTGATTTAAATAGTCTAAGCAGAGACTCCAACGACTCAAACACTCTAACGGCTACTTAATCATTCAAAAACCCCAGTCAAACGACCTCTAATTAATTTAAATTAAAATTAAAAAATTATTATATTTTAATATTTATTTAATTAATTTATTAAATCTAACCTAAAAATATATGTATATTCTAATATTTTAATTATTGTACCTAATCTTCTAAACACCCTATTTATTATTATTGTTATCCTAAATCATAATTAATCTTATTTATAATCAATATATAATTAATTATATAGATGATGGTTGAATAAAATTAATTTAATAATATATTGAAATAAATAATGTATTATATATATGTTAATTATTAACATTATATGTGAAATATAATAATGTATATAATATATACTATAAAAATAATTAGTTACCTAATTTATACTAATATATATAAGACCTAAATAAAATACGAAGGGTTATGTGTATTAAAATTTTTATAGAAAAAGGTTAGAATTAAACTACTAATGTTATATGTATAAACATAATAATATATAAAATTAATGAAATAAAAATGTTAATTAATTAATGTATTTAAGTTAAACTATAATGATACTATTAATTAATAAAATATTAACTGAACTAAAATCATATGAATTTCAACTTATAATGAAACAGGAGATATTTCCTATTAATCTAAAGGCTAACAATGACAGCTTAAATGCAATGCCATATGCCTTAATATTGTTAATTAATAATATAAGTACTGATAATTGAGTAATTAAAGCTTAATTATAATACATAAAAAACAAAAGCGATACTGCCTAAGAGGGGGACACTCCTACGAAGAACAACGCTGCCAACACTAGGTGAGAACCCGACTCCCCCAGAACAAACACCCGCCCAACCAGATAAAGAACCTAGAGGAGCCGAGGGGGGAGGAAGAAAACTTAAGCCGCCAACGCAGGGATCTAATTTCTACTAACCTTCCACCCATCATCTCTGTTAAGATTGATGGGTCTTCGCTCTATTTCGATAGCTTCCCTTAACTTGCGATGATGAAACCGATCCACCCTGGCGATGACTTTGGCCTCTTCTATGCAGACATGATGCTTAGTTTTGTCCACATGCTCTGCAAGAGCTGAGGACTTTATTCTACCATGCCTCAGGTCCGCTGCATGCTCACCAATCCTTTGCTGGATGGAGCGCCCTGTTTCCCCTATATAAGGGGTCCCACAAGAACAAGGAATCAGATAGACCCCTTTCATGTCTTTGGGGTCGACTGGATCCTTTACTGACCTCAGGGAGTTACGAATGGTTCTTAGAGGTCTGAAGGTTGAGGGGATGTCAAACCTCCTAAGGATCCGAGCAATCCGATCCGTGGTCCCTTGGATATATGGCATATGGACACCTGGAAGGCGCTCTTTTGGCTCTTTTTTACTAAAAGCATTTTTGGAGGCAGCAAGGAAAGCCTTTTGGCCAAGGTGCCTGCTATATATGTTCTTCACAAAGACATCGAGAAGGTGGTTTCTCTCCCTGTCCAGGTTTTCTTGATCCGAAATCCTGAGGGCACGCGTAGCCAGGGTGTTGAGAACACCCATCTTCTGAGCCGGGAAATGATGGGAATCAGCGTGAAGATACTGCAGCCTCCCTTTCCTGGATATTCTTATTTCCAGGAGGTTGGACGGCTCTCTCTCGCACGCGGTGTTCCGTAAGAAGACTCACACGGAGCAGTATCTTCACGCTGATTCCCATCATTTCCCGGCTCAGAAGATGGGTGTTCTCAACACCCTGGCTACGCGTGCCCTCAGGATTTCGGATCAAGAAAACCTGGACAGGGAGAGAAACCACCTTCTCGATGTCTTTGCGAAGAACGGATATAGCAGGCACCTTGGCCAAAAGGCTTTCCTTGCTGCCTCCAAAAATGCTTTTAGTAAAAAAGAGCCAAAAGAGCGCCTTCCAGGTGTCCATATGCCATATATCCAAGGGACCACGGATCGGATTGCTCGGATCCTTAGGAGGTTTGACATCCCCTCAACCTTCAGACCTCTAAGAACCATTCGTAACTCCCTGAGGTCAGTAAAGGATCCAGTCGACCCCAAAGACATGAAAGGGGTCTATCTGATTCCTTGCTCTTGTGGGACCCCTTATATAGGGGAAGCAGGGCGCTCCATCCAGCAAAGGATTGGTGAGCATGCAGCGGACCTGAGGCATGGTAGAATAAAGTCCTCAGCTCTTGCAGAGCATGTAGACAAAACTAAGCATCATGTCTGCATAGAAGAGGCCAAAGTCATCGCCGGGGTGGATCGGTTTCATCATCGCAAGTTAAGGGTAGCTATCGAAATAGAGCGAAGACCCATCAATCTCAACAGAGATGATGGGTGGAAGGTTAGTAGAAATTGGATCCCTGCGTTGTCGGCTTAAGTTTTCTTCCTCCCCCCTCGGCTCCTCTAGGTTCTTTATCTGGTTGGGCGTGTGTTTGTTCTGGGGGAGTCGGGTTTTCGCCTAGTGTTGGCAGCGTTGTTCTTCGTAGGTGGGTCCTCCTCTTAGGCAGTATCGCTTTTGTTTTTTATGTATTATAATTGAGCTTAAATTATTCAAATATTATTACTTATATTATTAATAACAATATTAAGGCATATGGCATTGCATTTAAGCTGTCATTTTTAGCCTTTAGATTAATAGGAAATATCTCCCGTTTCATTAGAAGTTGAAATTCATATGCATTTAGTTCGATTAATATTTATTGTCCCTCTGTTAATATTTTATTAATAATATAACCATAACATAGTATCTTTATAGTTTAACTTAAATACATTAATTAATTAACATTTTTATTTCATTAATTATATATATTATTATGTTTATACATATAACATTAGTAATTTAATTCTAACCTTTTTCTATAAAATATTATTACATATAACCCCTCGTATTTTATTTAGGTCTTATATATATTAGTATAAATTAGTTAACTAATTATTTTTATAGTATATATTATATATATTATTATTTTTCACATATAATGTTAATAATTAACATATATATAATACATTATTTATTTCGATATATTATTAAATTAATTTTATTTAACCATCATCTATATAATTAATTATATATTAATTATAAATAAGATTAATTATAATTTAAGATAACAATAATAATAAATAGGGCATTTAGAAGGTTAGGTACAATAATTAAAATATTAGAATATACATATATTTTTAGGTTAGATTTAATAAATTAATTAAATAAATATTAAAATATAATAATATTTTAATTTTAAATTAATTAGTGGTCGTTTGACTGGGGTTTTTTGATTAAGTAGCCGTTAGAGTGTTTGAGTCGTTGGAGTCTCTGCTTAGACTATTTAAATCGATGAGCTAGATCTGTATTTTCATCTTGCCCTGACGATGAACCACATTGGTTGGTTCGAAACGCGTTGGCAGAAATTCTTTCTCATGTGATTTACGCTGAAGCTCTCCTTATACACTATGACAAATCACAGAAGTCTCAATTCTACAATTGTATCCCAGCATCCATACTCTTGAGTACAAGTGCATGGGAATCTTGTAGACTAGTGATAAGCTGCAAGAGATCTTCATAGTTCCGGATCTAACTTCGAATGCGTGACTTCAGCTCAACCACTTTGGGCTTCATCATCTTAGGCAAGTGAAGTGGGGCTCCCTCGTATCTCATATAAATGTTTGCATGTAATCAAAAACAACATGCATGTTCAATAGGATATGTGATCTTCTAGCACATCGCTACTGTTAGTGTCAGTGCTTTCACACTGCCATCAGTGATCAAATTTCCCTTTTGCATTTTATATTAGGTGTCCCATTCTAATGAGCTACACTCCATTAGGTCATGGATCAATTGATGGTAGGGTTTCATTTCATTTTTTCCTCATGCTATATACCTGTTGACCTATTTCATATATCTTTTCAGTCATTCCAGTTCATTTCATTTATAAAACTAGTCGTAGGGTTTAGTTTCACTAGGTCTTAGGGTTTTTCACCGTGGTCATTCAAAATGAATAAAAATGGTCAGCAGACACATGAGGAGGTTTAAAAATTTCATAAGATCATAATTTCCTTTTTGTAAGCTAAATAAATCTCTTTAACCTCAAAACTTGTTTTGAGGTAAAACAGAGCATTTGTATTTTATTATCGTATTCTCATGTAATTTGATGTAATTATCGTTTCTATATGTAATAAGTGATTCATATGCTGCTCCTAGTCACCTGGTGACCTTCTCAACTCCTGTCACTACAAAATGTCAAAGAAATCAACATCAAGTCCACCTGTCCAAAGCCAAAAGGTCAAATATCAGTGAAATAGAGCATTTCATGAAAGCACAATGGGATTTTCTACTTGATCTCTCTTTTGCATTAAAACTACTGCCATGGTATGCTCAGATGTGAATGAGAATAAAATGAAATATTGTGTATAATCTAGATTAATCGAAACCAGAGCTGTAGATAAGGCATACTTTACCAAATTAAATTATTTCATAGCTTCCTTCATCCATTTCACCATGCTATCCTTCTTCAACATATTAGTGATTTCTCTCAAATACTCAACAAGATTAGGAACAAATCTTCATAAGAAGTTCATCTTACCATTGAATGCTTGTATTTCCTTCTTGTTTCTAGGAAAATCTATCTACTGAATTGCATCTACTCTTGATGGATCAATGTGATTTCCTTCCTTCGAGATAATATGGCCAAGCAGCTTCCCTTCATCCATAGAAAAGAGAATTTTCTTTGGATTGAGCTATATTCAAAATTTCCAACATCGCTGAAACATAATCCACAAATGATGAAGGTGCTCATCATCTGAATTTGAAAACACTGTCAAATCATCTAAATGTACAACCAAAAACACATCCTTTTCATTGGCAAAAGCGATGTCTAGTGCATGCTGAAATGTGGCTCTGACATTTTTAAAACCAAATGACGTTTTAGCATAATGGAATGTTCCCCAAGGGGTGGTGAATGTAGTCTTGTTACGGTCATCTTCATGCACCAAAATCTGATTATATCCAGAATATCCATCAAGCAGCGACATATGTGATGCTCCAACCACTCTCTGGAGGATATGATCCGTCTTCGGCAGCGAGCAATTGTCCTTCAATGACACTTTATTTAAATTTTCAAAATTAATGCACAATCTGATCTCCACGGTCTTTTTCCTCATAGGAACAAGATTAGAAATCTGATTGGAACAATTATACCAGCCTTGTATAATCGATTTACCTCTTTTTAAATTGAAGGTAGCAACTTGGGATTAATCCTTCTCAGCTTCTGACAGAATGGCTTCTGATTTGGCTTGATGCAAATTGTGTGCTAAATTATGTCTTTGTTATACACCTTTAAATCTGAATAATCCCAAGAAAACACATCAGCAAATTCAGACAATAATTTGACATATTTAGATTTTACCTCGAGAGATAATGTCTTTGATAGTTTCACAAACTTGGGCTTCTTGGTTGTTCCATGATTCACATCCTCAACACCCTTATCTGTTGGCAGCAAGATTTGATTCCTAGCCACATCATCTTGATCGAAGAGTTCTTCTAAAGGAATAAGACCTTGAGGAATGACATTGTCCTTTAGCTGCAATATTTCCATCTGATTTACTTCAATTTCTGGTTCATCATCATCATGATCACAATCTATGGAAGCATACTTGTAGTTTCCTTCATTTTGCAAGAAATAATTAATCTCCTTATCATCCCAAAAGACTTGCCAATACCTTAGATTGTTGAGAACAGCTGGGCAATGCTTGACATGGATCTCAAACTTGTTATTGGAATTCATCGGGATGTTCAAATTACTAGTAGCAGTAGCTAGTGAATCTTCAATTACATTTTGTGCACGTGGTACACATGTCAAGGTATAATCTAGAAACATCCTTAGGATATCTAAAATTGCATTATGGTAGGCCCTCATCCGCGGATTTTTGGCTTGATATTCACCCTTAACTTGCTTGATTATCAACTCCGAATCTCTGTAAATCGATATCCTCTTTTCTTTCAACTTTTTGAGAATTTTAAACCTACAATCAATGCTTCATATTTGGCTTCATTGTTCGAACAGCCAAAGGCCAATTTATATGAACAAATTATAACATTACTAGGGACTTTATTTGGCTAGAAAACAGGGCTACGAATCCAAATCCCAATACCGGCAACATCTTTACCCACAACATTGTTGAAATACATGCTCCATAGACCTGCTTCTTCCTCTAAGTGCTGAAATTATATTTCATCTTCTTTCTTACCTTGACTGATCTCTTCAATTTGTTGCTACTCATTATCTTTCTACTACTGCCGGAATGTGGACTGCTCAAAGGTACTTGCAGGTTTTTGTCTTTCTTGATCAAGGACTACTCTGAAATTCTCTGAAATCTCTGGCACATCTTCTACTTCAACTAACTGACTATCAATATCATTCAAGCCGCTATCTAAATATAATACAAACAATTCTAAATCTGTATGCATAGCATTAATTGGATGATTAAGTGGTTTCTCCTTGCTTGTAATCATGTACTTCATTTTCTTCTCTCTATATAATTTTCTCAATTGACCAAACACGGGAATGGTAGCATAGGAGAAATCTAGTTGTAAAGTTCCTTTAAGCTTTGCACCCCACGATCTGGACAAAATCATGCCCCAAACTGTGGCAGAATGTCTGCAACAACCACATCCATGAGAACATTCTTGGCTAGGATTTGATCTAGAGACACCACCAAGTCTTTGATAAGACCAATACATAGAACTCTATTAGAATCAAAAGAATAGAGGTCATGATATTTATGAGTAATTTCAAGGCCTAATTTCTCCATAATGGCTTTTGGCATCAGATTATGGGAGGCTCCAGAATCAAACATGGCATTATGAAGAACATACTCATGCAATCTAAGGCTTATATAGAATGCAGGAACTTCACTATGCTCAGATTGACCTTCTAAAGCAGGGCCAAAGATGATCTCCGGGCGATCATCTTCTACATTGAGCATATCAGATAAAGTATCTATGTTCAAAATTTTGGACACTTGGTTTTTATAACTATTGTTCTTCATCAATTCATTCAAAGGAATTAAAACCTTTAATTTAGCAATCTCATTTTCTAAACCAAAAGCTGAAACTTTATCTACCTCTTTGACTGAAGAATCCTTCTTTTTGACCCTTTCTTTTGTTGCACCTTGCTGATTGGTCTTCTCATTTACAGATGGTCCTTGACTAGAAGTTGGGTCAGAAGGCTCCTTCCCTTTCTTCTAAGTGTTTGAGGAGTCATTCTTGGGTTGCGCCTCTTTTATCCTTTGAACTGGGCTGACTGGTACATCTCTACTTCTCAATGAATATTGTTTTTGTTGTGTTGTCAATGCATTCATATATCCCCTTTGATAATTATCTGATTCATCCTCTAAAATCCCTTCATTTGCTAGTATGAAATCTTCATCTGTTTGAACATTTGAAACCTCTAAATATTCTTCATCTTCCGTGAGAAAAATGGGCAAACCATCAACAGTAAAGAAATGATTTGCCTCTACCACCGGATCATCATCATCTTCAATTTCCATTCTGTGTACATAATTTTGCTGCAAAGGTGTTTTGACTTGCTGCTATGATGATTGGTCTTGTGCCTTCTGCTCCCTTTGTTTAATCCTAAACTGAGGTTGTTGTTGTCCTCTGAAGTTTGGATTTATAATTGTGCTCTTAGGCTTGTCTGCAATTGTCAACCAATCAAACATATTCTCAATTTTCTTGAGCATATGATCTCCCTTAACATCTGAAGAAGATGCTTCTTCCTTTATAGTCACCTACTTTTCAGTGTTCATCCTTGCTCTCTTGGCCAGCAGATTTGCCTCTACACTTACTGTGTTCTTCTGCATATCCTCAAGTGTGGTAGGATCTCTTTCTCTCAACTGATATGCCATATCAGCATCAAAGCCATCGGGAAATTTGATCAATGCTAACCCCATTGGTGGCTTAATGTCAGCTCGAATAGCATTATAAACTGTATTGAACCTTACATAGTAATATTCGACACTTTCGCCTACATTCCTTTTTATATTTTCATACTCAGAAAGAATTTGGAGTGGATTTTTGTTTACCTCCCATCAATCCAAGAATTGTCTATGTAGAAACAACAAAGTATTAATGGATCTCATTGGTAATGCACTAAACCACTTTTGAACCTCGCCTCCAAAACTTTGCACAAATAATCACATGGTCACATTCTCTTCATCTACCTCATGGAGATCATAGATGTCATTCATCCTATCAACTTGTTGTTGCACTGTAATACCTTGAGTGGCATCAAACAATGGTATCGTACTTTGGTAATCAGTAGGCATAACATCTAAATTCGAACGAGAGGTGCATATCTGGCATCCATGACTCGAGGCGGATTTGAAACTGATGGTGAAGTAACTGAGGGATTTTTGACAATAAGAGGAGTTGATGTAGCAGAGGTGATGGGTGTTTTAGGGGTAATAATAGGCTATTAAGGGATTGAAGGTATGAATGGAGGTGTCAGATGATTCTTTGAAATATGAGGAAATGATAATGAGGCAAAAGATGTTGAAGCCGAATCAGAGAGTTTAGGAATTTGATTGGTGGTGAGAGATGATTGAGGAGAATTTTGAAGATTTCAGTTACTTATCAAATTGGCTTGTTGGATTTCAAACACATTGATGAATTCTGGGCCTACAACTATGTCCAGCAATTCATTGTCCAATGTGGTTCTAAACAAGGTAGACCAAAGTATTCGTCAAAAGGAAGATCTTTGAGGAACAACCACTTCACAG
>APFE031352219.1:169400-202744 GCA_000404065.3 Pinus taeda | reverse complement strand
ATAAAAGTACCATTTATGACTAATCCTACTCATAAGCTTCAAGCAAAAATGATTTATCTCTACTCGTTCTAACATCTACTAAGAGTACAAAAGTGCAACATCAGTAGTAGACATCAAATGCAAACATTAATAAATCTCGATCCATCCATTCATCAAAACCTCCTCTGAGGGTGCAGAAGTGCATGTTCCGAGGACATTTTTTTGATAAATTTCTGGACCCTTCTCTAAATGCCTGAGAAGGGTTTAAATACTGCTAACTAACTAACTTAATTACATAAATTTAGGATACGGTTTTAAATGACCGCCCTTTTGATAAAGCAAAACTATTTCTAAAAATTGAATCTAATTCCGAACCATTTCTGTATTTGCTCCTTAGTGCTGCAAGCATGCAACATTTGCCTAGGAAGAGTCGGCTGGTCGCCTTCCGCTTTTGTTTGAGCTATGAAAATAGAAATAACAAGCGCTAGCACCACTTTCTGGTAAACTAGAAGATATTTTCGAGAATCTTCCTCTGGCCGGGTGTATTCATTGCGTGTATACTTGGCAATAACTCAAATTTCTCTCAAACTGATTCTGCTTTTGCTATTTCGGTTTCTGGCCTTGCAAATGATCGAACAAGTTAGGGACTTTACTCTCTAAACAATTTTCTGCATCGAAATTTGCCTCCGTTCTTTGTTCCGGGCTTTTCTGGTGCATTTTCCTTCAGGGTCTTTTGTAAACATGCTGCTTTTGTGTGCCTTTGACTCTGAGCTTTAGATGGCCTATTGACATCAGCATCTGTTGAGTGATACTCTGGAATCTGTGGTCCTGTCGCATGCAGCATCCGTTTCTAAAGGGATCTCTTCTCTGTTCTCCGAGCATTGACGCTTTCCCCTTTTCCTTAGGTGTTTCCTGCACATTGCTTCATGTTATTTCCTGTCTTACAGTTTACGCAAAGGAAAAGAGTAATGATAATAAAGATTGAAATGAAAGCTTTAAGCTCTTATGAATGCATAATCATGACACCTATAGCAAACTGACTTTTCAAAAAACACAAAATTGTCCTTCCTGAATACTTTGGTGTACAATCATTAATTCCTTTTAAGGCACGCGCCCAATTTTGGTCTACGGACAACTTTCCTTGAATACTGCACCAAGGAAAATTCGCAATGGGTGATTTCTGCGACTCACATCGCAGCATTGCCGATCGCGTCGTCAAGATGTGTCATCGCAGAAAATCATGATCGCGAATTTTCGCAAATCACATTTATCGCATATCACAGCATCACATATCGCGTTTGGTCATTCAATCATTGTGTGCTGCTTAAGCGATGTTGCGATATGCGACGTCGCATATCGGTCGTCGGATATTTCTTAAGTTTTTTCATTTAAGAGCGCTTCATAATGAATGTGATGCGATGAATTTCACGTCGCTTCTTCACAGTTTATTATGCTCATAAGAAAACGTTTCATTCTCTTCTCGCGATGTGATAAAGTTTTAAGGAGTTGAATACAAAAATTTTCATAAATTTTTTGTTTGGATTTTTTATTAAGGGTCCCCATTTGCTTGGTGTTATTGCTAATATCAAACAAAGAGGGGGGTTGTTGGTGGCCACAACAGGGTGTTTGGCAACAATTTTCCTAAAGTATCCCTAATCCTATGAGGCATGAAAGGAAATGTTTTTGGGTCTTTGTGATATTTTTCTTGAAAGCTGGGAAGTAGTTGCAGAAAGGAAATTGTTGATTAAATGAAAAACAACTAGCAGAATGAAAACTACTTGCAGAATGAAATTGCTAAATGAAAGACTACTGACAGAAAGAGAACTACCTACTGAATTGAAATTCTATTTGCGAGAAAGGAAACTAGATTAACTTGCAGAATGGAAAGGAAAACAGATAAATGACAAACTGAAAGAAAGAAACTAGATTACTTTTGTAGAAATAAGCTAATGGAAGAAAGTTGGAAACTAGAAAATAGAAGAAAAGAGTAGTAAGCAATACTACTCCGACACCTCCCCAGCAACGGTGCCAAAAAGTGATGAGCCTAGGTACTGCAGCAAGAATGTTGCAACTCCCACGGCTACCAGCTTTACTTATCAACCCAGGGTTCGTACAAACTTGGAGGTGACTATGCAATATACACAAGTAGAAGTGAAGGTAATTCATGTTGTCACTGCTCATCTGGCAAGAGATCCCAGGGGTTCCAATCTGGACTTCTATTGGGTCAGAAGAAGCTTGATGTTCATGGAAGAGGAGAAAACCTAGTCTAGGGGAGAGCTATTCTACTGCAGAACTGAAGAAAACAACATGCAAGCCTAACTCACACCAAACCCTATCTAACCTATTAAGCAACTATGCTTAGCAGAATCACAAATTAACACTAACCTATTGCTGCTATCAGGAAGCATCAAACTAGACTTAGGGGTAAACAATAAAACTAGGTTGAGTCTGTGTGTGAGCGAAAAAACAATCGGAGGTCAAAACTGGTGGAAAGAGGACGTGAAGGAGTAACAGAACATGAGGACTGTGGCAGGGGAAAGGCAAACGAATGGACGAGATCCGACAGTAGGAGGGTATGTAGGCAAATGGGCGGACATGGTGGCCTAACAGGATGGACGGCTAGGATCAGATCGCACGAGTAGTCAGTGGATGAACAGTGGAAAATGCAGGCAGAAGAAAACATGCAAAAATGGTATCGGGTGAAGCGACAGCTGTCAGATCTGACAACGCAGATCGACGGTGGGGGTTGGAGCGTGAAAAGAAAATGTGTGGAAAGGATGAGCGGGTTTGGAGGGTGGTAAGATGAATATCGCACGCCCTCAAAGTCGTAAGTGATTTTGAGGAATTTCACGCAATTAGCCTCCCTGAATAACATGTAACACGGGGAAACCGCCCATATCGCATGCCCTCAACCGGATAACGATCGGAAGGAAATCCACACGATATGGCATGAGGGCCTTCAAATCTAGCAAAGCAGATCTACGGTGAAGATGTGATCGAGCAGGATGGTGAGCGGGTTTGCGACAACTGTCAGATCTAGAAAGGTAGATCGATGTTGGGATTTAAAAGGCAGAAAGTCAGTGCAAAAAGTGAAGTTGAGAGGTGATTGGGCGATTTGGGCAATTTGGCCTGTAAAAAGCATTCGACAGTTAAAAACTGTTTGAACATGGATGAATAGCTTATGTTGAGCTTTTCATGTTATAGGAGAATGAACGGGGAATGTGAGTGAGGGCGACTGACAAGGAGAGAGAGAACAAGCTGAGGACCATTAAAGGGGTAGATCACTTATGAAATGACTCGGTGACTGGGTTAAACAACAAACTCTCTATAAAAATCAAAACCCTATGTTTTTGGGGTTGTTGTAGGGTTTCTTCCTCACAGCATAGTACCAAAGGGAGGAGGTGAGGCCGAGACAACTGTGAACAACCTTGTGGACCTTCTCTTTTCCAATTTACTAATTAAATGAAAGCATAAATGGAACAAACTGAAACACGACTACTATGTTCTACCCTGTCTTAATGGACAGCAACTATTCAAGCAAATAAACAGGAAACAAGAAACTACTTAAGTCAATAAGCAGGAAACTAGAAATTTGTGCTGAACCATTGTAATGAAAATGTTTCTACTTGACCAAACGAATAATCAAACCATACTTCTATGCTACTGTCGTAATGGAAATGAACTGCTTGAGTAAATGAACAGAAAACATGAATCTGTAATGTTGTTGTAATGAGAATGCATATGATTAAGAAAATGAGCAGAAAGCAGGAAGCTATGCTAGAATACAATACAAGAAAGAGGAGCTTTGGCTGCTAGGTTTGGGCCTTAACCCAAGAGCTTCAGCCCTCTGAGTTAACTTAGTGTTGGCTCAAATCAAAACTCATCTTCGTTATCAAAAATTGTCTTACATCAAATTGTTACAAAGTAGAAGTTCGAATCCTTGCTAATTGATTGACTGACTATCTAGCTGACTGGTAACTAACTGACTGGCTAAAAAACTAAGGTCCTAAGCCTCTCTACTTATACATCTAAAGTCTCAACAACTTTCCCTCAAAATTAGGGAGGTACATCTCCCAACTTAATGGTAACTTGTCCTTTCACTTTCACTAGCTCGGTTGCCTTCTAGTAAGGAGGTTGCTTGTACTTCCACTTGCTTGGTTGTCTTTTAGTACCTGAGATTTGGTTGTTTGTACTTTCAGCTGGTGGAAGGATATTCGAATGGATGGGTAGTAAATGAGAAGGATTTACCTCCTGTAATTCCTCTCCCTTCTCCCATTTGAGTTTTTACCAAAGTCTTTTACCATAGTTCCTTTCTTTTACCTTTTGTTCCTTCATTACATGCACGTTAGACCACAAAGCAAAATATCCAACCCTAACTCAACTCATAAGCAAAATATAATCAAAAGTATGCAATAAGTTGTGATAATAGTTGGTTTGACTAATCCATGAGGTGAATTAAGGCCAATTAAGGCCCATATAATTACTCAATGATGAGACTCATCACTATCCCATGTCTTAAACTAGTTGGGTGATCAATCCAACCATCACGTCCAAACCATCAAAATGAATTTCCTCATGCCATCATTGGTTGTTTCTTCAGCACTTCATCACATCTTCAACTTCAATCAATAACTCTTCCCATATTCACACATTATTCCTTCAACCAATGGTCAAATATATAGTTGTCGATTCAATTGGATGCACCATGGTGAACGTTGGTTGGATGGGTTGCACGCCTGCACAAAGGTGGAGTGTTGAGCACCCACCACAAGACAAATGTTTCATACCAAGCACATGAGTTAACCGACCAAACAAGTTGGAATCATGAGATGACCCATGGGATGTCACGTCGAGCACATGGTAGGAAGACGCACGATTGCACGAAAGCGGAGCACCTTGGTGTTGGCGGGCGAGTTTTCTTAGTCAACATGTAGGGATATGGGGGGCCACATGTAGGTTGACATGGGGAAGACATGTTGTACACAATGGGGTAAAAAGGCACACATCCTTAATGCACCCACACAATGGTGGGGCATCGAGTGTCCAGCTTCGACCCTTGTGTGTGCACAGCAAGGCACCCAGATGAAGGGCCTCCACAAAGTGAAGAACATGTCATCTTGACAAGTTGGGAGGGCATAGTCCCATGGAAGGGGTGCCTCAACTCCACAACAAAACTAAGTGAGGGGTCAACTCCACATATTGGAGGGGCGTCAGTTGGATTAATATATTTGGATAAGATGCATATAAGTAGAGGGTGATCGCACTTGGAGAAGAAATCAATGAAATGTGGAGATGTGAGATTGCAGGGAAAGTTTTCACAACAAAGGTCAAAGGTCTGCAATATCATAAATTTTTATGACGCAGCAAACGTGCAGAGGCAGTGAACAAGAAAAGAGGTACAGGGGCATGTACTCACCTAGGGTGAGTTGGGTAGTCATGCGAGGAAGATTTTTTTGGGTTTCTATGGAAAGGGAGACCCATAGGATGCCCTTGTTTGGCTATAAGAAAAAAAATGTTGAAGTGTGAGAAGAAGTGTTCAACAAAATTTGATTGCCCAAGTGTTGTAGTAGCGAACCCTTATGGTTTGGCCCATCCTTGTTATATTTGTTGTTATAACATAATTGCATTTTTGAAATATTAATAAAAGAAGTTTTGAATAATTTTTGGGAGTTCCCCCTCCCATGTACATTATTGTTCACTTGTATGTCGTTGGTTATATTGTTTTTTATGTTGGTTTATGGTTTTTATTATGATATTGTAAGTTAAGTAAACAATTGGTTAAGTTAGGGAATGAACTTGAAGAGTAATTGAAAATCGACTGAGTGTTGGAAGTGTTTTGTTATTGTGAAATATTTTTCTTAATAATTTAATTCCACAAAGTTATTAAGTAATTATGCTAAGGCACATAGGTTGTTTGACATAGATTCAGTTATAGTTGAACTTGCAATGAAATATCGTTGGTGTCGCACAGTGCCCACGGTGGTCTTGAAGGAAACCACAGCATGGGGCTCTGAAGTATGAATCAAAGTGCGACCATGGGGGCATCACGTGCACAACATGGAGGTAAGCACCCTGGGTGGTCCTACACAAGAGAGGGTATTGTTGCGCCCATAGGAAAATAGGGCATGCAAAGTAGGATGATACGATGGGTGACACAACGGGCGACATGACCAGGTGAACCAAACGAAACGAATGGAAGTGGACCTGAGGGTACCATGTGCATGGAACAAGGGCACCTTCCCACTCAAAGGTAGGTCACTCGTGAGCCCAAAGGTGAATTGCATGACACAGCGACGAGCGAGCTAGGTAGCACGACAGGCGGACCAAGTAAGGCGTGCACAAGTGTGGATCTAATGACACAGGTGAGGGGTGACACGACCAGCACAAGGGTGTAAGTTGTCACAACATGTGGATGAATTATGAGGTGAATCGAATACATGTGAATGAAGGAATTGATGGGTGAACATTTAGCGTGTGAGAAAACACCCATGGTTTGGGCACACCCACGTGATGGAGGGACGCCCGCATGACCAATTGATGAGTCAGTCAACATGACAGGTGCGCCCACACAATCAAATGATAATTCATTTTGCATGGCAAGGGTGCCCGCACTTCCAAACAACGAGTTGGCACAGGGCCACATGATAGGTCATCCTAAACTAAATGACACGTTGGTTGAAATGATCAGAGGGAATTTGCACAAGTATAAAAGGAAGTTCACACAAATTGGAATGAAGGCATGAATGAACATACGTAAATAAATTTCACACAAATGTAACATAGAACCAAAGAAACAAAGGGACAAAAAAAAAAGGAAAACACAGAAAATTACGTGATCGCAAAAAAGAGAGGTTCGCTTAAGCAAACGAAGTTTCTAGGCACGTCACAGGGTTAGTTTTATGGGTTGTTTGGGGCGTTGTTTTTGGGTTTCTATTGGGAAAGGTATCAACCTTCAGGTGGGGCATTCCCTAGCTGTAGAACTTAGTGTTTTGGGAAGTGCATTGGGTTGGGCCAACGACTGCCTACTTTTGTAAATTTGTAAAGGTTGGGAATTGCATGGGTTTAACGATGGTTGGCCCTTTGTAAATTGTTGTAACATATTTAAGTTAATAAAATAAATTTTGGGGAATTGTTGGGAGTTTCCACTCCCATGTATATTGTTGTACATTGTTGAAGTTTCATTTCTGTTGCCTTAAGATATAATATATTAATATAATTATTGAATGAAGTAATTAATGAAGTAAAATTGAAGTGGAAAGTTGGCTAAGTATTTGAAGTGTTAAGTAGTAGGCCCATTAATTTAGTAGCACACTAACAAATTCACATCATGGGACTAGATTCCTCTTTTCAAGAGGACCAATTTTGACTATTGAAGTGCTCAATTTGGATAAGGGAAAGTGTATTTTTGAGTAAACACCCACATGTTCACAAAAGGATAGGTCGACCCAAAAGAGAAATTAGACACCCATGAATGGTTATAAATACAAGTCAAGTCATTTAGACATCATCATTATGATCATTCTTCTTTCTTTGGGTTTGGCTCGCACAGGTCTAAGGCTGGAACGCAGAGATTGGTTTGTACAGGTCCAAGAATGTAGGGTTTGAAGCTAGCACATGTGTTTAGGGTTTTGGTTTTTAGCCACAAGCATTCTTCAGGAAAATTTAAGTCACAACCATAGGCATGTGGGCTCATGCGTGTGGTTGGAGGGTTTTAGCTACATGCACATCACTCTCTGCGTGCAATTAGAAGATAGGGTTTGATTTTTTCAGCTGATTATGTATTTTGTCACTTGACTGCAAAGTTTGATAGTTGACTACACAAAGTGGCAGTTGATGCATGCTTTTGAATCAAGGTTTTTATTATTAGCATTGTTGGGTTCATCTCATGGATATTATTTAGTTCATTTTTCTGGAAAGGATTATGGTTAAAGGTATGGATCATTGTACTTTTGTTTTTTGAATCATTCAATGACAATCTAATAAGAAGAAGAATTTAAAAATGTTTTCCCTATAGTAGGTTTTTCCCTAATCTTCGACCAATCTTGATGTCTCTATGTGTGAATTATTTTCTTCTATTATTCCTTTATGTTCTGTTGCATTGATGATGATATTGTTCTTTCTATATAGTTTCATATGTTGTTGAATAATGTTGTAAATATGGATAATATTATGATGTTGTGGGGTGAATTTAATATGTTAGTAATGAAATGTAATTATAAAATCAAACAATAATATATCCCTAAGAAAAATTTAACATGGGATCTGAGTTGGGATGAAGAAAATTCATTGAGATCACCCCTGAGAAGACACCTTTCATGGAAGCAAGAGAAGATGGAGGAGACCTAAAAGAATACTAGGGTTTAAAGGAAACCCTAGGTAATTTGGTTATTATGGTTTGATGGATATTATTAGGTTAGGGGGTGTAAGAAACCTTGGATTATTACAAATATTTAAGATATGAAATCTAGAAACCCTAGCATGATCAGTGTAAATATGTTCAAGCATTTGTGACAGATTTGATGTAGCCCTAGATGGGATAGTCTCAATTAGGCATGTTTGCTAATGAAGTTGGTTGAAATATTGAAGGCAATAATGTTTTGTCATGAATATTGAAGGTTGGTTCAAGAGGGAGATGATCACCTCTCATTTAATATAAGTGCTCTTTCACTTTATGTTAATTCTTTATGTATTTACTTTTGTTTATACTTATTTATTTGATCATTGGCTATACTTCGTACATGTATATTTGAGTATTTGGATACTTATAACCTCTTGATGAAATGTGATAAATGGATCCTTCTTGAGGATCCTCTGAGGTGTAGGAAAATGTAGTTGGTGTAGGAAGAGAACAACTATAGTTTCCCATGACAAGTAAGTGATACAAAGTGTAAAGGTCTCTGAATGTTATAAGGTATGTATAATATATTGTTTTAGTTGCATACTAGATGGTAAGGCAACCCCTAAGGTATGATGGGAATATCACCTTCATTAATGACACATGCATATGGAAGTAAGATTGATTTATGGTATATGTGGTATATTGATGCACTTGATATTTGGCAAGTATCTTACATTATAGACATGATGGATTTCCTAAATGCATTTATTTTGATACATTGTGACTTGATACTATTGTTAATGCTTGTGATAAGCATGGTAACCTTGATGATAAAAATGTAACACTAAGATTGATATTCAGGATTGTCTTATTGACTTTGGCTAGGTATTGATAAGCTTAGTAATTTTGACAATGTGATAAATTCGGATGCCCTGACTTGATGGTTGAGTAATATGATAAATAATTGATGTAGTGATTATGATCCTTGAAGTATGACGATACACTTGTCATTTTCCCTAATTATATGACACTGACCCTTGATGAAATTTTGATGTCATATTCATATGTGTTGATAAAGTAGTTGATGCTAACATGTTATGACCGTGACGAATATATGTTTTAGAACCTGATATAGTTTGATTTCATGACCTAATAGTTTTTTTGATGCATGAAAGTATTATGATATACAGGTTGATGTATTAACTAATATTGATTGAAGTGGCTTCTCATTAGGATGGAGAAACTCTCCATAAAATCCCTACACCTATTATCATCTTCATTAAATGTGTAGAAGATTCTTTAATGTTGAAGTAAGATTTTTTGACATGATTAGAAAAATATATGATGTTGTTAGTATGAGCAAGTTTGAGAAAAGAATATTTCTCCTAGTCTAAGCCCCAACAGCATGGAAAAAGGATTAAGGGTGTGGTTATAAGCCTCCAAACCGCACAGAAGAAGGCCTGTGGTTGTGGTTGTGTTTGTAGGACACAAAAATTGAAGCCTTATGCATGAGATTAGGAGTGCACTAAGAGTATGACAGCCCTACAGATATGGAGCAGAAGATATAAATTCATATGAGCAAGGAAGTTTGAATGTTTTACATACTATATAGAATGTGAATGTATTGACAAAACCTATGTTTGTAGTGGATTGTTACGTTCTCGACCAGTATATGCATATTGGGAATTGTGCCCCTGTTACACAACAATTTGTCACCATCCCTGTTACCCCTTCTCCCGCACCTTGGAGGACTTATCCTGGGACCTGTGAGAAGTGACATGACCTAGAAACACTTTCATTGTATTCCCCTAAGTATGAACTTCATATGCCCTGAAGACACCTTCTACAAAAATACCCATAAAAATATCCCTTTTTCCATTGGTGTGGTTTCACTGTGTATCACTCGCGCCAATGGGGGAAATCCTCCAAAGAGGGCGCGCCAGCTGGCGCTCTATCTCAGAGTCGCACTCATTCCAGCCAAGTTGGGTAATTTTTTTAACAAACAAACATCCGAAGGTTCTTCCTAACCCACTCATAACTGAATCTATCTTGAGTTGGTTTAGTTTTGCTTCAATCTCCATAGGAGGGAAGTAGTTTTCCACCTCTCATGGAAGCTTCTTAGTGATAAAGCCAATCCCATGAATATTGTGGATGATGCTAACTCCTTCTCCTCTATCTATAAAAGCTTGTCCTTTTGCCTTTGACAAGCTAGTTCTAGTTCAAGTTCCAAGATTCCAAAGATTGAGAATTGCTAAGTTCATGCTACAAGAAGCCTTTTTCATTCCCATGAGGCTAAATCTAAAGTAAGGAGATTCTTGTCCAAATAACCAAGGAGAGAGAGGCATGTTTCCTATTCCCAACAAGCTTTGCAAGGCATGCGCTGCTGATTACCCAGCCAAAGGAGGATTTGACTCCAGAACTATGGTTGTATTCTTCATTGTTTATCAATAATAGACGACTATCATTATGGTTCCACTCTTATTGTTCTTTTTGATAATGATGATTTATATCCTTTCTGATTGATATATAGTTGCATATATTGGATTTTATGCTTGTGTTTGTGTCATTCTTTGTATGTGCAGGTGTCCATTCACGGAGATCGTGAGGATCGTGATCTGCCGGAGCAAAGGAACGGGAGTGTCGCCTCTTCTACAAGCACTAGAGTTGGAATCCAGGTAGGCCCTCATCATTGGTCTTTAATTTGCAATTAGGAACTTGCGTGGTAGAATTGTATGATTGTTGCTAGACCCAATCTCGGCTAGTAGGGATCACCTCTGTCCATAGAGGGGATTTACCTCCTCAACAATTTGGCGACTCCGCTAGGGAGCTTGTCTTGTCTTTTTGGTTGTTTCTTGGATTTTACCTGCTTGCTTAGCCTTCTGGGTTGAGTTCTTTGTTGTTTGTTGCTTCTTGGTTTACCTGGTTATTGTTGGCCTAGCTTTGGTTTGCTTGTTTTTATTTTTGCATAGCAAACTTGACTGGTGCGCTTTTATAGGTAACAGTCGCGCCAATTGGCGCAAGTTGCTCATTTACAACCCATGCCAATCCTTAAAAGGCGCTAGTTGCAGCCTGACAGTCGCGCCAGGCTTGGGAACTTTAAAGTTTGCTTGGTTTTGAGCTTTCTGAGCTTGGTCTTTGTTCTGGGTACCTTTTTTCGACTGCTTGAGTGTGTTGGAGTCTTGTCTGACTAGTTTTGAGTCTCTTTTTTGAGAATTTCTAAATTTGATTTCCTTTGGTCATTACTTGAAGGTTTGTCCCAGTCTTTTCACAATTTTGCATCTTTTTGCTTTTGTTTTTGCAAAACAATTTCCCCCTCATTCGCCGGGGGGGGGGGTAAATTGTGTATGAGTTTTAATCACCTTTGAGTGTTTTTTTTTTTTTTATCTTTGGAACTCTCACCCAATTTTCTTGATTTGCACTTGATTGGTTCTTAGATTACATTAGAATCATTTGTGTTTGAGAAATCTCTTTCATAGATCACACTTGCATAATTAGAATTCTCATTTTCAGAATATGAATTGAAAAATGTGCATAGATTACATTTGCATACTTTCAAGTGAATTGTGCATAGATTACAATTTCATAGTTTACATTCTGAAAAATCAATCGTAGATTTAGATCATTTTTCTTTGATTTGAATTTACATATTTTTATGCTTGTTTTTAAACACACAAAAATAAAAATAAAAACTGTTTTGGAATTGATTTGCATTAGTTTTTCTTGATGAAATTAGTGCATTAGAGAATTTGTTATTTTTTCTCTTAGTGATCAATTTTTTGCATTGTTGGAAGTGAATGGAAACTCTCTCCTTACTCTAGTTAGCATTCATCGAATGAAATGATATATTGTGGCATATAGTTTGCATTTAGGAAATGTTGAGACATTACATACGGTAAGGCCTGAAAACTAAAACATAATACAAGATCAACTCTAAAATGATTTGAATGAATCTATCAACGCATTGGAACATAACGAAACATATTTAGAGGTCTAGGCTAGAGACGTGCTCTGGCGTCGTTAAACCTAGTCACTTTTGTTTCCACTCAAGGTTGGGTGATTCCTCCTTCTGTGACTCAATAGTGGTCTAGTACGGAATTGTACTCCCACGTACCATCGAGTATATGGGGAGACCCCACTAGGTTATCATCCTTTATCCATAGGAAGCCAAGTCTGCTGCCCTATACCCATGATACACCGAACACAGCATTCGGGGAGATTTCCTGCACGTACGGAAAGTCCTTGGTTGATTTCTCTTTCATTTCTGAAACCAAGGTGTATATTGCAGTTCACGATTATTTGGTACACTCTCTTTACCTAGTATCCCTAAGCAGTCATTTGATCTTTTTTGACTCCCTAAATTTGAAAGGATCACCAAGCGCTTGCCCTTTCACGCTTGTTTCAAATCTGAAAGTGATATAGTCACCTTTTATCTGTTTCTTAACTCTTAAAACATGAAACGGTGAAGTTTCTTAATTCCAATGTGGTAGAAATTTATTCGCCTGCAATCACATGCCCCGTTAGATTTTGTTTGTTGGTTGTTTGATTGTGTGTCTTGACTCTTTTTCGACCCTGTGTGTGTGATTTTCAGTTTTGGATGGCAACTTTTCCAGAGTTCACCAACCCAGGAATCCCCTCTGATGGGAATCCTGGTCATTTTCCTCCTTTTGGGAATGTTGGTGCTCCTTAGTTGTCCCTTCCTGGGTTAACTGTTGGGTTGCCTGTTTGGTTTTTCTCAACCTCTGTGGTCTCTAATGTCTCAACTACTGGTCAATCAGTTCCTCCACCCGAACAACATCATGTTGATTCCAAGGTTGACCTCTCCCCTTCTTCGCCTGTTTCTATGTCCTCATCTTCTACTTCGCCTGGTGAAAGTATGGATTCAAGTAACTAGGTGGCTAAGAAGAATAAGAAGAAGATGAAGAAGAAGAAGTCTCATAAGCAAGAGGCTAAAATCGCAGCTACTACCCTGAATACATCTCAGGTCGGGCCACCTTCTGCTCCTCCGCGAAAGGTTAAGTTTCCTTGTAAATTGTGCAAGGATGACCATCTTCTTCGTGATTGTCCTGGCATTCCTAGGATCTTAGAAGTATGGTCTCACGATCCGGCTCATAACTCATCGTCCTCTTAAGATCATGGCGATGCTACCCTATCAACTGGAAATAGTAAGAAGAAAGGGAAGATTCGATTCCCCTGTAGGCTATGTGAAGGCAACCATCTCCTTCACCTTTGTCTTCTCATGGATAAAGCTTTCGTTGTTTTGGAAAGTCTTACAGCTTCTTCACCCCAACTCCCTGTTGGTTATCAGAGGCTCTCTTTAGATCCTCTCCCTATCAACAAAGAGATTGATTTATATCCTTCTCTTGTCCATCCTCCTCTTTCCGAAACGGGCTGTGCTAAGCCTATTCGAGACCAACCATTGGTCGGAGAGAGTGTCAACTTGGGTTGCACCTGTTGATCACTCTGTTTCAGAAGAGCGTCATGCTCATGTTCTTCTCGTCTCATCAAATTCTCCTGAGTCTGAAAATGACTCTCCTATCCCAGCTGATCCCAAGAGTCCTTCTTCGGAGCAAGGGGGCAATCATATGATTCCCCCACCAAGTAGTTCACTCGTTTCCTTCAACTGGAGCCACCTGACTACTTTCTGCCTTCCATCCCATGTGCCTTTCTAGATTATAGTACATGCCTATGACAAGGCAATACCTGGCACTGTCTTGGATGAGGGTGCATCTGTCAGTCTTATGCCTTCCACTACTTGGCAAGCTTTGGGCTTCCCACAGCTTGTGCCGACACAGAATCTGATGGCGTTTGACGAAGGAACCAGACAACCATTAGGGATCCTTCCGAAGTTCCCTATTACTTTGGGAGGAAAAATCATCTATATAGATGTATTGGTTACCCAAGGTGCTTTAGATTTCAGTCTTCTCCTTGGTCGTGATTATGTTTATGCCATGGAGGCCCTTGTCTCTTCATTTTTCCATGTGGTTTGCTTTCCACACGACAGAAGGATCATGACTATCGATCAATTATCGTTCTTTAGTCCCTCGATGCCTCCTATGCAGTTGCCTGGTTTTTATCCACCGGTTGTATCTACCCCACCGCAGGTCAACTACGTGGCTACTTATCCCGTGCTTGTATCCAGTGATGTCATCGTCTTGCATAGTGTCCTAGGGGCATTGGGTCCTGACTTCCAAGATGTGATCCTCCCACTGGGAGTGGCACTCTCAGAAGAAACGACTTCCTGTTCATTATGACGAAGTTCGTGCGGAGCAGAGTTCGCTTTCCTACGTCAAGCTCCTTAAAAAATGCAATTAGGTCTAGTCGGAGCATAGTTCGCTTTCCTATGTCAAGCTCCTTAAAAAATGAAACTGGGTCTGGTCGAGCATAGTTCCTGATCTTGTGTCAAGCTTGTTTAAAAATGAAACAAAGGTTATGAGGATAGTTCTTTTACTATGTCAACCTCATTAAAAAATGAAACAACTCCCTTTCCAAATCGAGTCTTTTCATTAAGATCTCGTAAAATACAAGTCAAGTCTTTCCAAGATCTCGAAAGTGAACCTTCATTCCATCCACTTTTTTGAATGCAATGAAGCTTGGGGGGCATGTACCTCGTTTTGCGTCATTATGCTGGGGGCATGCAGCAAGCATAGTTTTTTGTTTCAAGCTTGTGTAAACATGAAACTGAATCCAAGCAGAGTTCTCCATGGTTCAAGCTTGTGTAAAAATGAACCCATACCCATTTTACGTCTCGTGATTGCTATCTTTATCCGCTAAATTTTGTTAGATGAGCCTTAGTTGTTTCATCCCATCGCCACCATCTCTTTGGCCAATCATATGCTTTCACTTGGTTGCTTTTCCTTTCCTGAGGAACGGCAACAATGAGTGGTTTTGTTAGCTAGCCTCTTGACCATTACATGTTTTGAGCAGTTCCACCATTGCCGGAACCAGTTGCTACCCTTTATACCACTCTTTCCTCTAGGACGGGTCACCTTTAAGCTCTTTTCTAACTCGTAAAATATGAAAAGATTGCCGAGTATTTTTTCCCTTTTTGACTCGTTAAAGAGAATAAAAATGGAGGTCTGTTTTCAGCTCTTTTCTGACCGTTTAAAGATGAAAAGATTGCCGAGTTATTCCTCTTGACTCACTAAACGTAAATAAGGCGTGGTCATCTTTAAACTCTTTTCTGACCGTGTAAAGAGGAAAAGATTGTCATACCCTTGTTGTTTCAGGCTCGTTAACAGTTACGAAGCGACGTGATTTCGGTCGCTTTTTTACTTTTTCAAGTCGAGATCACTAATCATGAAAAGTACTCCTCGATCGTAATGGTTGATCCAGATTTAAATAGGAACACAACAAAATACAGAGATAACCATATACACAAAGATGCAGCGGAAATAATACTTCATTTCATTACTGTAAAATACTTAAAGATGCTTACAACCAGAATTGGAAATAAACCAGTTAGGGCAATGGTAGCTTATCTCTGAGAAGAGATGTGCGGCTACATGCCTCTAAACTGTTCCGAACTGTGTTACAATGAGGCTCGAAGGCCTATTTATTGTTTAGAAACAATGGAAAACCCTTCACATTCCAAAACCTAACCCTAGAAGATGAAACGCCAAATTGTGGGCCCCGTTTGGGTAAATTGGTACATCAATTTCCCGGGGTCGTAAGTTTAGCATACGATCTTCGTTTGACGCGTATTATAGCTCGTTAGAAAGATCTATCCAAGAACTACCACTTTGGGAAGGGAAACATCGGTCCCTAGACCCATGTTGCCCCCCAGATTTCCCAAAAAACGTCGTTTAGGGCATCAAAACGGCTCCAAAAGTTCAGGACCCAAAAAAACTGCTAAAAAAATAGTAAATTGTGCTACAATTACAGAAACTAAAAAACTGAAAGAGACAGTTGTAGGGGTCCAAATGGGATAGGTGGGTGGCCACCAACATCCACCTGGATCATTCCTCCCCCCTTAGGAAGCAATGGTCCCCATTGCGTTGAGTTCCCCCATCTGCTGAACTTGTCCTGCAATCTCTGATGTGTCCAGTAATGGTGGGAAGCATGGTCAACGACGGTCCACATTGAACACTTGGTGCAGGTGAAGGAATGGAGGAATGATGTGCTTCAAAGCATTGTTTCCTGTAGCCTTGGTACTGGTGTAAGGACCATGTCGGAGTGGTCGAAGCTTCGGATGGGCTCTTGGAAGGTGTTCTTTTTGCAGATGCAACCAGACTTTGCTGCCCACCTGAAGCTTGTGTGGTACCCCTATGGGTGAGGAGAAGTTGTTCCTGTGTTCTATCATGACCGTATTCCTTTGTTGCTACTGCTGCATAGAGGAACCCTGTGTGGGGGTCATGGATGTAGCAACGATCTTCCCCTTACTTTGGGAGCGAACTAGACAGAAAATAAATTTCCTAGTCTGCGATATGAGCTTGCTTCCTTTCTTAGCAGTGATCAAAGAGGTGGCAGTAGGTGGGGCTACCTCTGGTATCCTATATCTGGTGGCAGTAGCTTGCTACTGTTGTTCTGTCATGACCGTATTCCTTTGTTGCTACTGCTGCGTAGAGGAACCCTATGTGGGGGTCATGGATGTAGTAACGATCTTCCCCTTACTTTGGGAGCGAACCAGACAGAAAATAAATTTCCTAGTCTGTGATATGAGCTTGTTGCCTTTCTTAGTAGTGATCAAAGAGGTGGCATTAGGTGGGGCTACCTCTGGTATCCTGTATAATGAATTACTCAAAGAAATAATGACAGCACGAGGACTTGACTCATACACAGCATGTCGCCTCCACAAGTAGTCGATAGGCCCAACCGCTTCACGACCTCTGCTGAAATAAGGTTCTTTTGGCTACCACTGTCGACAATGAATTGCAGCGGTGAACCCTTCACCCACATCTGTGAGTGGAAAAGACATTCCCCCTCCTCTGGCTCTTTGGGCTCATTCTTCTAGATCTTGGCAGTGGCAACAGTGGCATTGGGATCTGCATCAATGATCTGCTTCCCTTTTCCATTCCCCTTGTCGGGTTCTGGCTCAAGGTTAGAACATGCATCTGATTTGGAAGCCTTCAACTCGGCCACCAGCGACTGCTTTGTCCGACACTCACTTGTGTTATTAGTGGGACTCTTATGGAACTCACACCACTTTCCTGTGTCCTTCCTTGGCTTCATGGTGTTGACCTTTTCTTGCGGCTTCAATAGGTCGTCTTGGGTCACCCCGCCTTGGCTTTGTCCTTTGGGCTTCGGATTTGTAGATCCAAAGTCTCACTTCTTCTGTTTGAACTTTTGCTCAATTTTGACAGCATATCGATACGTCGTGCCGAGCGAGGAGATGTTCAGGAACTCCATCTCTTCCTGGATGTATCTGTGTAGGCAGCCGCAGTATTTGAGTACCAGATGTAGCTCAGAATCTTTGATACCCAACTGTGTGCAAAGGGTATGAAAAATGTTTGTGAACTCCAACACATTTTTGTCTCATCCCTGCCACAGTGTGGTCCATTTGATGTATTTGTCCTCATAGCTTTTTACAGGGTAGTATTGCTCCTTGATGGCATCTCGGAATGAATCCCAAGTGGGTGCGGCTAAAAATAGTGAGCCGGTATTTTCATCCTTCTGCTCGCAGTAGGTTTCCCACCAGTCCTTGACGTGTGGGGCTGCTTTGAGAAGAGCGAAAACAATCATTTCCTGAATTGAAAATTCATGAACAGAAAAATACCCTTCTAGCAGATTTAACCATTTATCTACCGCATCTGCATCTATCTAACCCTCGAATATGGGGATTGCAAAATTAACTTGTACCTTAAAGGGCGTGTCATTTCCAGAGTAGCTGCTGGAGGTCGATGCGTCACCTCTGGGTAGCCGCTGAAGGATCTGCGCAAAGTTATCCATCATCGCGTTCCTTTGCCGCTCAAGCATTTCTTCGAGCAAGATTTTGATAGGATCTCCTTCCCCCTCGTCTTTCTTCTCATCCGCCATGGGAGGCCGTCGGGATTTTCAAGGTTGGTCTTGCAAAGGCTCGAATAGTTCAAGCCCTAACTCCTTATATCCTAACCTCGTTCGAGACATGCAAAGAAAAACAGAGAAAAAGCAAACTACTCTGATACCACTGACTCGGTGTTCTAGGTGTATCGGGATACATTATTTTCCTAAGCGTATATAATTAAATTGGGGTGAAAGGGTCATCCACGTTGAAGGATGGGTGCTAATGCCCTAAGACCATCTTAAATAGGAACGTAATAAAATACAGATATTAATATATCCGCAATATGCTATGGAATTTTATATCATTCATTTATTGGTAAAATACTGAAATATGCTTACAACAGATTGGAATAACCAGCTAGCGATGGTAGCTTATTCTTGGAAGAGATGTGGTGGCTACATGCCTCTGAATTATTCTTAACTATGTTACAATGAGGCTCAAAGGCCTATTTATGTGTTGAGAAAACAATGGAAAACCCTTCACATTCCAAAACCTAACCCTAGAAGATGAAACGCCAAATTGTGGGCCTTGTTTTGGGTAAATTGGTACATCAATTTCCTGGGGTTGTAACTTTCGCATACGATCTCCGTTTGATGCGTATGATAGCTCGTTAGAAAGATCTATCCGAGAACTACCACTTTGGGAAGGAAAACATTAGTTTATGGACCCATGTTGCCCCAAAATTTCCAAAAAAACGTCGTTTAGGGTCTCAAAACGACTCCGGAAGTTTAGGATCCGAAAAAAAAACTACTAAAAATAGTAAATTGTGCTACAATTATGGAAATTGAAAAACTGAAAGAGACAGTTACGGGGGTCCAAATGGGATAGGTGGGTTTCCACCAACATCTAACTGGATCAATCTCAGAGTGGATGAATGCACTTCCCATTTGTATGCATGTTATACATAGGGAAGATGCTCATCACAGAACTCGGGATGCTTGCCACAATAGCCTTGGAGTAAATGTATCATTGTGTGGTTGACAACCTTTGTTTTAAAGTCACTTTGTGCATGAAATTTCGTGCTCCTCTTCAACTTGGTGTCCATCATTTCCACAAACATGTCCAAAAATCTCCAAGAAAGTGAGAGTCTCGATCAAACACAATAGATGTGGGAAGGCCAAAGTGAACCAATACAAATTGGAAGAAGAGATGACCAATCTCTCTAGAGTGATCTGCTTTTTACAATGAATTAAGACACATTTTTCTAAATCGGTCCACAACAACATACAAATTTTTATGACCTCTCCTGGAAAATGTAAAACTACTAACAAAATCTATTGACACGCTTTCCCATGGATGACTCGAAATATGGCTTGGTGTGTAGAACCCGAATTTTATATTAGTGGGCTTGCTAAATGAACATAACACACATCACTTTACATATCGAGCCACAATATTTTTCATGTGATTCCAATAACATAACCTCTGAAAATGACACAATGTTTTCTCTAATATGGTGAATGGGCCATACCAGATTGGTCTCAACTTCTTTCCTTCCCCTTTCATTTTGTCTTTGCTGATGTGGAGCCATACTTTGTCTTCAACCTGGAATTAGTGATCAACTCGGTGCTTGTCATGTCGAGCTTTATATTGAGCTTGAATTTTATCCAACTGTTCCTGCACTTCCTAGTGAATCATATGAATTTGTTGAATGAACTTCCATATGTTGTCCCTATCATCTTGCCCATTCGAATATTTATCTCTCCTAAAGACCATGTCTAAGGGATCCTTTGGCAAATATCCAAATCATGTATCAAATGGTGATCTCAGAGTGGATGAATGCACTTCCCATTTGTATGCATGTTCTACATAGGGAAGATGCTCATCACACAACTTGGGATGCTTGCCACAATAGCCTTGGAGTAAATGTATCATTGTGTGGTTGACAACCTCTGTTTTTCCGTCAGTTTGCAGATGAAATTTTGTGCTCCTCTTCAACTTGGTCTCCATCTTCTCCACAAAGATGTCCAAAAATCTCCAAGAAAGCGAGTGTCTTGATCAAACACAATAGATGTGGGAAGGCCAAAGTGAACCCATACACATTGTAAGAAGAGATGAGCAATCTACTCTAGAGTGACCTACTTTTTACAAGGAATTAAGATATTTTTCTAAATCCCTCCACAACAACACACAAATATTTATCACCTCTCCTAGAAAAAGTAAAACCACTAACAAAATCTATTAACACACTTTCACATGGACGACTTGAAATATGGCTTGGTGTGTAGAGCCCCAATTTTATATTAGTGGGTTTGCTAAACGAACACAACACACATCGCTTTACATATCGAGCCACAATATTTTTCATGTGAGTCTAATAACATAACCTCTACAAATGACACAAAGTTTTTGCTACACTAAAATGATCTGACACAAGAGAGGTATGTGCCTCTTTGATTACATGTATTCTCTCATTAGTGGGGATACAAATTTTTCCAAGATGATACAACAATTTACCCTACAAATAACGCCTTGTCATATGTGGGCTATTTCACAACAATTTGGGAGAATGTCTTTTAATGGTAACATATAGGTTTTCTTTGCTGCATTAACACTGCTCCCATGGCATATCCACTATCATTTGTCTCGATCTTAAAAGGTTGTTGGAGGTAAGGTAAGGCCAAAATGGTGTGGTATTGATCTTCTCTTTCAGTGTATCAAAGGATTTCTATTTTTTTCCTCCCCACTAAAATGTTTGCTTCACACTTGTCAATGAATGTAAGGGGGATGCAATGACAGAGAAGTTTGCAATGAAGCTTCTCTAGTATTTTACTGCACCAAAAAAGCTATGAACCTTTGTAACATTGGAGGGTTTAGGCCACTTTAAAATCACATCAATTTTAGAAGGATCTATTTTTAACTGTCCACCTCCCACAATGTGACCCAATTAACCTAGAGAGGTCTTACCAAATTCACACTTAAACATTTTGACATACATTTTTTTTTTCCAAAACGTCAAGCACCTTTGTAACATGACTCACATGATCTTCCCATGTCTACTGAAAACAAGAATGTCAACAAGATACACAAGTACAAAATCATCAAGAAAAGGTCTAAAAATATCTTTCATCACCCCCATGAATGTGGCCAAAGCATTTCATAGTCTGAATGGCATCACCATCTATTCAAACAACCCTTGTTTTGTCTTGAATGAAGTCTTTCATACATCTTGTTATGCAATCCTGACTTGATGATAGCCACTACAAAAGTCTAGTTTTGTGAAATAGACAACATTTTTCAATTGATCTAATAAATCATCAATGTGAGGGAGAGGGTAGACATTCTTCACCATTATTTCATTGAGTTCTTTGTAGTCCATGCACATCCTCCATGTGACATCCTTCTTTGGCACCAACACAATAGGTGAACCGCATGGAGAAGAAATTGGACTTATGACCTCTTAATTTAGCATTTCTTGCACCTACTTCTTTATCTCATCCATTTCAATGGTTGTCAACCTATACATACCAATATTGGTTAAAGGAGCATCCTGTTGCAAGTGAATATGATGTTGGATCTCTCATTTCAGAGGCAACCCACATGGTTCCTGAAAAAACCCATTATACTTAGAAACAATTTCATATAATTCCTTTTTATGATTGGGATCACAACCTTGGAAAGCTTCATATGCCTCTACATCTTTTTCTCTCACCACCATGAGCATGCACCGTTTGCTGGGATTGATCAATCTCTTCATCTTAACTACACTTACAAGACTGGAACTTATTTTGGAACAATGAGATCTAACAATTCATTCCACCTCATCTTTCGTGAGATGATACTTGTTTTCATGGTGAAATAAAATTGCTTCCCTGTCATACAAATATGGACTCACCAATATAATACCACAAATATCCAAGGGTACAAAATCAGGATCAACCTCATCTACTAGTTTGGATGCAATTGCAAATCTAGATCTACATTACTTGGTTACATGTAATTTGGCTTTATCACACAATCAACCAAGAGGGTAGGGTTTTGGATGAGGTTTGGTTTTTAATCCTAACTTTTTAACCAAGGATTCTAATATAAAGTTTTCTTGTGAGCCTGGATCAAACAAGGTTTCCACTTTAGTATGTTTCATTATGACTCTGATGTGGAACAATTCAGTCCTCTTTCATTCATTAATAAGAGCCTCATTTGAAGAAATTGTACTTGCATGCAATTCATTATTTTCATTAGCATGAAGAGAAAGAGTACCTTGTATGCCCATAGTTTTGATTTTTATCTCATCACCAGAATCAAATCCAAGGTCCTACTATAGGGCTTCCACCGTCTTTTGCTTGTTCTTCCCACCAAATCTCTTTGGTCTCAACTGTGGATGCAACTTCCAACAATGTTCATCACCATGGCCTTCCTTCTTGAAATGTGTGCAAGATGGCTTTTCTCCTTCATCCTTCTTGGTTGTAGCTTCCTTCTTGTCCTTTCAATTCCCTTTTCCATTGAACTTTCCATTATTAGGTTTGGAAGATTATTTCTTTGGTTGCTCTTCTTTGTCATTCTTTCCCCTACTTTCAAGGTGAATGACCTTCACACTGGCTGCATCAACATTAGTAGGCTCAAATAACAACAAAGAATGCTTGATGTAACCATGGAAAGAAACATATCCTTTGTTACAGTTTCGGGTGAATTAAGTGAAATGCCCAAATTTAAATCTTGTTTCCTAAACTCTTCTGTGAAGCTGTGTACATTTTGACCCTTTCCTTGTCTCAAATATTTCCATTCCATTAAGGCTTTTTGTTGATAACCCAAAGGATAAAACTGATCTTTTAATGCAGAAACAAAATTGGACCAATAAGAAAGGATATTACCCATGTTTTTGTTGCCTTTATGAAACTGCTCTCCCACCAAATGAGAATGATGCCACTCAGCCTACGAGATGCTAAATGGATCTTGGAATCATCTTCCTTGATCTATTGAATCGAGAAATAAACCTCGATATTTATAATCTAATTGTTTAGTTTCTTTGCATAACATTCTCCATTATTTGTTGGCAAATAAAACTTTATGTATAGTTTTAAAAATGGTTTTTTACATGTACTCCTATGATGTCTGTTAGAGTGATGAGAACAGGAAGAAGAAGAACTATCAGTAGAGGATGGAGGGGGTGGTTTAGGAGGCTCTCCTCATCCACCTTCATGATTTACCAAGGCATGATCATATGATTCTTTCTTTTCAGGCTTGATTTCCTTCACATATTCTCAAAACAACTTGTCAATTTTCTCTACCATGGTGAAGAATATCTTGTTATAATTTCAATCTTCCTCCATTCAAACTTCCTCGTATGCCATGTAATTTCTTCGTGGTGCACACCCAACTTTGGGATCAAAGGATTTGAGTTTTCCTTCCCCTCTTTGGATCTTGTTCCTTGTTAACATTCACTCATACAACTTGCATCAAGAAGACCTACTCTGATACCAAAGTTGATCCAAATATTTTACTTCAAGGATACATACAAAATTGCATATATAAGAGCATGTAACCAAGTAAGTTAAACACATGAAAATAAGCGGAAATAAAAAGAAACCATGAGATAAAAGGCACAAAATTATTTTATTATGGAGTTCACCCAGTGTAGGCTACATCTTCGAGCTCTAATCAATGTGGGGAGGCATATTTCATTAAATGGAAGAAAAAATGAATTGCAATCGAATTTACATAAACGACCCATATAACTCCATTTTTGGGCATGGATGGAAAATGAAACACTCAAGTATAGAAACTAACATCACCATTGGATTTGTGGGAAAAAATTGTATCAAACGACTATAAACTTGACCTTGTTATGAGAAAATGACCTATGGAGCTCTAAGGAATCTTTAGATTCCCTCAAGATTCCTTGTAAAAAGATTCTCATAAGGTTCCCTAGGAATAATTTTTGAAATCCATGCCCAACTGGGGGAAGTTCTTGCATAGGCATGCTCCTATTTCCACCTGCAAATTCAACCCCTACTACTCGGTTCTACCACTCCTCCCCCATCAAGCAATTGATCAAGGTTTATATAGCAATGCACCGAAGGAGCTTCCAACAAATGGGCGAACAACCTGTTGGTTGGTGAAAGAAAAGTTAAGTTTTTGGTTGGTGTTGGGCTAGGTTCAAAACTTGCCGCACCCCAAATATGGTAACGCCATTGTTTAACAAGGTAACATTTGTTGCAACATTTTGGTAGTTTTCAAAATTTGTGTATCGTTTGAGTGGTAGGGCCGCCAATGGGTGAGTTGGCTAACAGTTGACACGAGTTCGATACACGCCAACCCTTTTTTTTAACATTGATCACTAACCAATGGGTTGGATCTTAGGTCAAATCCATGGGCCTCGACCCCCCAATACCATATATAATATGATCATTGGTGGGGGTGGCAACCTACCGCCAAATTTTGAGGGTCACTATAAAAATTAAAGAGGAAAAAAATTCACCTGTTCTGGCCTCTGGATGTCATGCGCTGACCCATTTCCAAATTGTTGCCACGTTAGTGACTGCCATTGGGCCTAGTTTGACCAGAACTTCAACCACAAATATCTTGAGCATACGAAATCGGATTTGAGTGTTGTTCACACCGATGGAATTAGGATGATGAGCACTACGATCTGGTCTTGGTTTCACGTCAATCTGATGAATTTGATTTTTAGTTTTTCCAAGGCCACTTTTGTTTTTGGAGCCACCTAGATCACCTCATTACAATATATAAATACCATGATCAACATTTAGTACATATAAACCACCATCTAAATGTGTACACAATATGGGAGGAGTGTTCCATGGAAAAACTCTGAAATAATATATAAATATACAATGTGTTACAAAGGTTACAACAACTCACGACAACCCTCTAAATGAATCACCCAACCATGCTGAAAACACTAAATTTTACAACACCGAGCTTCACCTTTGGTTGTTATTGTTGAGAAATGAATGACTATAAGAATTAGGGTTTGATTCCTCTTTCTTGATAATTACTTGTAATTTATGTTGACTTATTTTACTTCTTTTTTAGTTTATCTTTCATAAATAAATTACCAAATTAAATTTATATGGAGACCATAAGGATAAGATACACAAGATGTAGGCACTCAACCACAAAAAAACCCCTCCAATGGAAAACCGTTGAAAATGCAACAAGAAAATCCTAATTTAATTTTGTCCTTGAATTAAATTAGGAATTAAATTGTAATTCCACATCTCATGACAAATTGTAACACTACAAGAAAAAGGGACATTGGTGAGGGGCGAAAAATGTCACCATAAGCTCATTGGTGACTATCAAAAGAGCATTCGTCACCAAAAATTGAATGTCATCAAAGGTGGCATTGCCAAAAGTATAGGTGTTATAGTGACATACAAAGTCCGTCACCAATAATGATTTATAATGATGGATAATGATCGTCACCATTTCATATGAGCAATGGTGATGGACCATTGCCTCCATCACCAAAAAATGAACATCACCAAAAGTGGTGTGGCCAAAAGTATAGGTGTTATAGTGAAATCCAACGTTCGTCACCAATAATGATTTATAATGATGGATAGAGACCGTCACCATTGCATATGAGCAATGGTGATGGACCATAGCCTTGGTCACCAAAAACTGAATGTCACCAAAGGTGGCGTCACCAAAAGTATAGGTGTTATGGTTAAATTCAAGTTCCATCACGAATATTTATTATAATGATGGATAGTGATCGTCACCATTTCATATGAACAATAATGATTTATTGTGATGGATCTTTAATGGCCGTCACTTTTGGTGCATATATATGGTGACATTCATTGACCGTCACCAATGCTAGAAGTATAGATGTGTGGTGACATTCAATTTCCATCATGAATAATGACTATAATGACATAAAACGACCATCACCATTTCATATCAACAACAACGATTTATCGTTACGGACTTTTGAGGGTCATCATTATTGATGTGTATATATGGTGGCGTTCATTGATCATCACCATTTCATATTTTTGGTGAGGGTCGAAAAATGTCACCAAAGCTCATTGGTGATGGTCAAAAGAGCCTTTGTCACCAAAAATTGATCGTCACTATTGCATATGGATGTTAGGGCACGATGGAATTGAACCACCAACCTCCTGCTCGTAAAGCAGGTGCTCTTCCATGGAGCTAGCACCCTTTAAAGAATTATATTTTTTAAAATTAGACCTTGAAACTTCATAAATTGTAAATTCTACAAATTTTAATAAATTAAAGTCTCAACAATATTTTACTAAAAAAGCAAAGCAACATCAAAGATGTAGGTCCCTACCTAATGGTTATTGAAATTATGAAAATTGAGTGGAAGGAAAAATAGTTATGTATAAGAGGATCAATATGTTTAGTTGAATACTCAATTAGAAGTTAAACTCTGAAGACATTTATAACCTATAAATGACCTATAACTTAAAAATGCACCAAATATTGCAAAGGAATCATCATAAGTGGACATCATATGGAAGAAGGCGAGGTAGGGACTTAGAACCCTTATACATCTTGGCATGCTTTAACACTTGGCACATCTTAGCTTGTTTGACATGTCTTCGTACTATCTAGCACATCTTAGCATGCCCTAGAATTCCCTAACACACCTTGGCAGTCATGACCTCACAACTAGCATTACATTTTTCCATTACAATGAAGAGATCGACGGAGGTAACCATAGACCAAGCTTTTAGTTTGGTAGCTATCCCTACCAAATCAGAGAGGTCTCTCTCTATGAAATCAAAACCAAGAGATGACTCGAACGTAAAGGATTTTAGGCTAGATAGCTAGGGTTAGGTGGGTTTTTAGAAAATTTAGGGACTTGGAACTCTATCCACCGGTGTCTTGTCTGGCAGGGACTCTGTCAAGGAGGCAAGGACTTGGAATTTTGTCTAGGATAAAGCACCTAACATGCATGACATAAGCTCCCTAGAAATGAGTACCTCCTACCTAAAAGAGTGTCCTCTACTCAAAATATAGAACCCTTCTCTACTGTGCACTTTTCTTAAAGATAAATTTTTGCATAAAATAGTACTAAGAAAAACACCTAAATTAAGAAAAGTGAGCATCTAACTCAAACTATAAAATTATAATAAATATGGCGCTATATAAGTTTGGGAAACACTAGACAAGCATGCTTTCATACAACCACAATAAGATGCCTAAAATCGATGTGATTCTTTCATTTTACTATACCCTCACAACAAGATTGGATTCTATAGCATGTACCCCAAGGCTGTATGCATTTGCTGAAGGTGTAGATTGAAAGGATCTACTGAGATGAAGTACTATTGAAGGAGAAACATCTTCAAAACAATAGATAAAGTCTATTGTGAATTCAACCATTTGCACACAAACCAAGGCTACTACTGGGTACACTTCTCCGCTGAATGGAAACTACAATGTATTGTAGTGTTGTTGAAGGAAAAAAAACCTTTAGTGGAACACATATAAAACTCTAACATAGATTGTCACTGTGGCCTCAGTTGCCGATGATCTCATCAATATAGGTAACAACTTTGATAATTGAAAAACCAAAAGGTGAGATGCATAGATCATTTGAAATGATAGGTTTGGGCATAATTTATTATTATTTAGGAGTGTTAGTATAGAAAATGCAAGGTAAGTTGTTGCGTCTTTATGTCATAGGCCAAGAATGCGAAAAAATACATAAAATATTAAATAGCATGGTATAAGTCGATTGCAGGTTATTTTGAAATGGGAATGGAATTATCCTTGTGTGGGTTCTAATCTAGTGGGTATAACTTTAATTAATAAACTGATATTTATGGGGTTGAAATTCTCTCACAATTCATGAAAAGTCCCAAATTTGTTCACTAGAAAGAAGTAGAATGAGTTGTCAGGTCTATGGAAGGGAACACCCTATTTGCAGTAATATAACTTGAAATTAGTCGGGCATATTATTTCTTGTCTTCTTTTACGTGTGTTCTTTCAAAAGATAACCACATCCAAAGACTCAATAACAACTCTGGTAAAGTTTATAGATGTGAAGCACTTATGAGAAAACCCATCACTTAATGACAATTTAGTGAGGAATATGTCGAAGGATTCAATCTTTCACTTAGTCATAAAAGGGAAGTTGGGGTATCCAACATCTTGCTAACAAACCAAGTCCAACCATAATGTGAAAGGCAGGTTAACTATGGAGCCTCTTTCCCACTTTGTAGTATTGTTCCCTCTTGAATTCCAACAGGTCCCTGGATGAATAGATCCAGAAAACTAGTGCCTGGTAAACTTTGCATGATACAATTGTGACGTGCAAGCTTGAAACACACTCTAGTTTCCCTCTAAAATAGGGTAAGTCAAAATAGTATGACAATCTCAAATATAATTTGATCATACAATATTGAGGTATTGCATGGAATAAACAATATACTATCAATGCACTAATGAAGAACTCAAAATAAATGAATTTCTTATTGCTAAAATAGTGCCTCTTGGGATTCTTGGATAAATCACCTAACCTGCATGGAAAAAGCTTCCTAGAATAGAGTACCTCCTACCTAGAAGTGTGTCCCCTGCTCAAAATATAGAACCCTTCTCTACTATGAACTTTTCTTAAAGATAAATCTGTGCATAAAAAAAAACTAAGGAAAACACCTAATTTAAGAAAAGTGAGCATATAAGTCAAACTATAAAAGCATACTAAATATGGTTGTATACAATATTGAGGTATTGCATGGAATAAACAATAGACTATCAATGCACTAATGAAGAAATCAAAATAAATGAATTTCTTATTGCTACAATAGCGCCTCTTGGGATTCTCAGATAAAGCACCTAACCTGCATGGCAAAAGCTTCCTAGAATAGAGTAACCCCTACCTAGAAGTGTGTCCCTTGCTCAAAATATAGAACCCTTCTCTACTGTGCACTTTTCTTAAAGATAAATCTGTGCATAAAACAGAACTAAGAAAAACACCTAAATTAAGAAAAGTGAGCATCTAAGTCAAACTATAAAAGCATACTAAATATGCCTAAAATCGACGCACTTCTTTCATCGCTACTACAACCTCATAGGAAAACTATAATCTACAACATGTATCCAAGACTACATGCATTTACTAAAGGTGCAGACCGAAAGTATCTACTAAGATGAAGTATTGTTGAAGGAGAAACACCTTCAAAACAACAGATAGAGTCTAATGTGCATTCAACCCATCTGCACATAGGCCAAGGTTGCTACTGAGTACACTTCTCCCCTAAATGGAAACTAGAGTGTATCGTTTCTCTACTAAAGGAGAAACACTGATAAAACTATAACATATATTTTCACTGTGGTATCGGTTGTAGAAGTTCTCATCAATATAGGTAACAACTTCGATAATTGAAAAACCAAAAGGTGAGCTACATAGATCATTTGAAATGATAGATTTGGGCATCTTTATTATTTTTTAGGAGTATTAGTATAGAAAATGCAAGGTAGCCTATTGCATCTTTATGTCACAAACCAAGGACGTGAATAAATACAAAAAATATTAAATATCATGGTACAAGTTGATTGCAGGTTCTTTCGAAACAAGAATGGAGTTCTCCTTGTGCAGATTCTAATCTATTGGGTATAGATTTAAATAACAAATTTATAGTTATGGGGTTTGAATTGTCTCACGATTCATGGCAAGTCCCAAAGTTGTTCACTAGAAATAAGTAGAGCGAGTCCTAAGGTTTATGAATGGGAACACCCTATTCACAGGTAGATAACTTCAAATAAGCTAGGCATATTATCTCTCCTCTTCTTGTACATGTGTGCTTTGAAAAGCTAACCACCTCCAAAGACTTCAGAATAACTCTAGTAAATTTTATAGGTGTGCAACACTTCTAAGAAAATCCATCACTTAATGACAATTGAGCGAGGAATATGTTGAAGGATTCAATCTTGCACTCAGTCATGAAAAGGAATTTGGGGTATCCAACATCTTACCAACAAACTGACTCCAACCATAATGTGAAATCCAGGTTAACTGTGAAACCTCTATCCCACTTTGTAGTATTGTTGCCTCTTGAATTCGAACAGGTATCTTGCTACTTAGATCCACAAAACTTGTCCCAGGTAAACTTTACATGATACAATTGTGATGGGCAAGCTTGGCATGCACTCTAGTTTCCATCTAAAAGAGGGTAAGTCAAAATATTATGACATGCTTAATTGTAATTTGATCATACACTGTTCAGGTATTGTATGTAATAAAAAATATACTATCAATGCACTAATGAAGAACTCAAAATAAATGAATTTCTTGTTGCTACAATAGCACCACTCTTGGGATTCTCCAAGGAGCCACTAATTTATACACATTTGGAATCTTTACTTGGTCTGTAGAAAGATTAAGCAATGGTAGTGATCATGCTTTTCCCTCCCATGGAAGGTCTATACAGAGTCAACAATAAATTGATTTAAAAGTGAGGTATATGCCTGAAAAATAGGAGTCCGTCTCTTCAACTCTAATTTAGTGGCAAGGAAATATTCAACTGTAAATTCTTGATCTTCTACAATCTAAATTTCTAGATAAATGGTTAACGTAAATCTGTCCATTGTCCACATATTCCAAAAAACCATGTATGTCTAGACTCTGGTTGTGTGTAAGAGAGGGGAGATCACATAAATAATCCATTATCAAAAGAAAAAGTTAAAGCACAACATTCTATGGAGATTTTTTTTTAAATTGTATTACGTACCTTAGAAAGTTTGAAAAGACATAATTGAAGCTTCCCTCTCCTTCCACGCTTCATTAAATATGCCCCTTTTCCAATGCAAATTTGGCCTACAGAATCACAATCAGCAAATAGAATATGAAAAGTAGGTTTAACGAATTAAAGTAACTTTTTTATACCTCAAGCAAATGGACTATGAGAAATTGGATTCATTCTCTACAAAAGATGATATAGAAGATCTATTTACATTTTTAACTGAAACAAAGGTAAATTGGATTGATGCTTTGCAATAGATGATATAATGAGATCTAATGACATTTTCAACTCAAACAAAGGTAAGTTGAGTAAGCTCAAGCTCCAAAATGATGGCACCCAACTTCTGAGTGGCAGTTACTATATATATCTAGCTAGAGGCTATAACGTAAAGATATTTGTTATATGTGAAGATAAAAAAATGAAAGGAATGTGAAATTTTGACCATCAACTATAAGTTCCTTTCAAGGACTAGATCAAACCATAACATTGTTATCAAGATAATAAACTCACCCATTCTAGTACGCTTCTAGTAGTTTCATGATAAAAATCAAACTCAATAAACTTCAAACAACATAAATTAACCAACAAAATGTCTAAGGTTGATTACCTAAGGATTATATCATATTAAATTACCTTTTGCATCTAACATTGAAAATGATTGTGAAGGAAATGAAGACAAATCAATGATTATGATCGATGCATGTCATGAAATAAAATTTAAAAAAGACCTTTATTCTTGCTACCGATGAGCCTTCTAGGGGATTCATGGATGAATTTGATCCTGATCTACTTTCTGAAATCAAAGAGACAATTTCTAGCTACTCTGATTTGATGAACAACAACCCTAATGCTTATGAAAATGAATATCGAAAGAAATAAGAATCGATGAACCTGGTCTTGAAGAAGGTGTATCAAAGTCTAATATGGATAGTATTTTAAATTTCTATAGCTAGCAGAGGGTTTTCCCATTTAGGTTCCCTAGAAAATTTTGTTTTTTTTGCTATAGTGTGACTGTGTTTTATTTTTGTTCTATTCCACTACAAATTGGTAGAGATATTTTTTGTCTTCATGCAACACTTAGTTTTAGATTTATTCATTCAAGCAGTAGTATAATTTCAAGGAAATTCTACATAACAGACAATTAATCTATATTTTCACTTATATCTTTTGCAAGTAAAATTCACAATTAAATTTTCATCTAAAGTGTTTAGGTTACTAGCAAGTGGTATCACAACATATCTCAACATTGCAAGGCATAAATCATACTATTCAATAAGGTTGAGACTTGAGATAAAAAAATCTTCCCAAGTTATGCAAGCAAGAAATCTGTTGATTTGTAGTTCTAAATCTATCCAACCATAACAAAATTATGCCATTTTCAACACCCTCTAGTCAAAGTTATTCCTAGCCTCATTCAACTCAATTAAGAATATGTCAATCTCGTTGATATTTCTTCTTCATTTCATGCTTCTAAGTTATATATTTATGCAACCTAATATATCATTTATGTTAAGCGATTATTCATTAAAAATTATTTAGTCCGTCCAGTGCATCTACCTAATTTTCTATCAGTTTCTGGAAAGACTCTATGAAACATTTGCAGTAGAAAATAGAAGATTGTTTTAGTACCGAGTGTTATAAATCTCTAATATGGAAAAAGTATTTTGGGTTGTTTCCCTAAAAATATTTACAAAACTTTCAATCCCAAATCCATTTCATGGAAAAATTTAATATTATTTTTGGAAAATTTGAATGCAACTAAAATAAATTCTTCCTGTTTGCTCAAAAGATTCCAACACCAAATATGTGTGAATTCACAGAACTTATGATTTGGAAATAATGAGTGAATTCACAAAACCTGAGATTTGGATTCCTAAAACACTTAGATTTCACCTCATTTATCAGGATTGGAAGTTCCCTGAGATACAAACATGTAGCAGTAAGGATCTACTTTGCTTGTTTAAGGACAATGTTCAGTTTATAAATAGTGATACAAGAATCCTTGTATACATGCCTGACACAGTTCTTTGGTCACAACTAATGAAACTAAACTCCATCAATACATAACAAACAAGGTAGAATGTAAGAGAGCATCTAATTTTCAACATATACTCTGACAAAAATAAACATCTATACAGTCATATAAAGTTGTCACCACACCAAAGAAGGAATTAAAAACAAAAGTAAAAATAGGAACAGGCTTGGGTTGTTATGTTTACTCTAACAAAATGTTAAATAGGATCAATATGTTAATATGGAAAATAGTGTAGTTGAAATGATTTATTGAGCCCAACGGGTTAGCCCAACCGAATGTCATTAATATTACTGCGTATTTGGCTAGTTCTGTGATGGAAGGTGCCCTATT
>APFE031352219.1:143636-158239 GCA_000404065.3 Pinus taeda | reverse complement strand
TTTCATCTTAATAAAGCTATTCTTGTTTTCTTCCATATTCTTGTGTACTTGTTTATATATGCATGTATATGGTTAATACACATCTGATCTTGTATTATTTATGAATTTAGATCTTTGTTTCTTCGATAGTAGTATGTTGTTGTGATTCTGTAGGTTCTTTTGAAGCTGGGCAAACAAAGAAGAAGTGACGAAGCTCTATCAAGAAGGAGAGGAAATCAAGCGCAAGACTCAGGTTGGTCTTCTTGCTTCTCCTCTTGTCTATTTTCATAAAAGGAAACAATAGTAGACTTTGATTGTTTGTTTCTAAGATAGCCACCCATCTTAGTGGGAATAGCAGCATCCGAGTGGACACTATTCCCGGTAACAAAATGGAGACTCCACTGGGGAGCGACTAGATTACTTGTTAGCCTATCTATCCTTATTTCTTTTATAAAGTTACAGACGGAGTGTGAAGTCAAGCCAACTAGCCTTCGAACTGCATTTGTTATACAAATGCAAAGTAGATCAATGTTGCTTCAGTCTATCTCCGAGTTTTGTTTATGAATTAAACAATAGATCTGCAAGTAATCTAATTTCCCTAAGTGGTGGCTCTAGTAACCTCTTTAGATCACCCCTATGTTTAGCATACACTGATCTTTACTTACTCGGCCTAAACACCTGAACTAGATTGTAAACTATGAGTGAAAACATGTTTGAAGTCTCGCACTGGTACCATCGCACCCTGCCTTCAAGGTAGTCTGTATGCATCGCGCTTCCCGAGTGCAGTAGGTGCACTACATACTGGTTTCACTGTGTAACAGGTGCGATGGTCAGGGAGGGTTAACTTTACCCTCAGACTGTGGTTTTTTCTCACTTTTTTCAGTCCTATTTAGGAGTTTTGTTGTCTGTGGTCAGTGTACTTCTGTGAAAACCCCCTTCTCTTTCATTATTCCGCCTCCTTAGTGCAAAGAACTATAAATGTTTTTTATGTATTGTGCGCCATTTTCAATTCTCTTTTGCAAAAAAGTAGCATAGTCGAACTGTCGCCTCTAGATATGAAAGTGTCGTAGCTATCGTTTTTAGTTTGGAAAGAAATCCCATTGCTCTTGATAGTCGATTATACAGTTACTATTGCATAGGATTTGAATTAGTAGTTTTAAAGTGTCGAAAAGAAATTTTCATTTCAAAATCGCAAAGTGTCTCTTTTGCTTTCACTTCATTTTGAAAAAGAATTTTGTTGAGTATTGTCGCTTTAAAAGTAATTCAGATTTGCACATAGCTTTCTTAACATCATTCATACATTAAGAAGGCTGAAAACAAATACATGCATGTGCATTTTCATTTTGATTGCTTGGTTTAATTTAGGACTGTGCATTTAGCGTGTGCTCTGTGCTCTGTGAAGAAAAGATTCTTGACTTTCTTCCCTTAGTAGCTAGGATTTTCATTGCTGAAAGAAGATTAAATGTTTGTTTATCATCTTAGACTGCATTTTAGGAATTATATACACATCACGTGGTGAACATGAAAGGCAAATTGTTAAGCAAGATCAACTTAAAATAAATTCAATGAATCTAACAACGCTTTGGAACATAATGCACAACATTTAGAGGTCTAGGCTAGAGACATATTCTGGCATCGTAAAGCCTGGTAACTATTGTTTTCAGTGTTAGTTGGGTGATTCCTCTACTCTGAGACGGCAAGTGCTAGTACGAACTTGTGCTCCCACGTACCGTCTAGTATATATTGGGAGACCACAATAGGCTGCATCCTTTATCCTTAGGAAGCCGTGTCTGCCGCCCTATCAATCGTAATGCACTAAACATAGCATTTGGGAAGATTGACTACCATACCGTAAAAAGTATTCTATAGTTTTACGATTGGTTTGGTAATCCTCTCTGCCTAGATCTCCAGAGAATTTCATTTTTCTCCTTTTCAGACTCCTTAAAGGAAAAGGTCCTCTGAGCACTTGTCACTTCAGGCTCAATAAAAATCGAAGGCGACTAGAGTTATCTTTTGTTTTTTCTCAACTCTTTAAAATTGAAAAACCAAGCTGTGTCCAAGCGTTTAAAAATTTATTTTAATCAGAATAACATCACAAATTCCCCCGTCCATCTTCAGGTTGAGAAAATGGAGTCTACCAACCAAGGATATACCCTTGGAGGAAATCCTAGTCCCTTCTGCTCTTGGGGAGATGTTGGTGCACCCCATATGGCCACTTTTTCACTTCCAAGATTGACAATTGGTTTGCTGATCTGGTTCTTCTCTATCTCTGTCATTCAGAATCCCGTAATTCCTAAACAGTCGAATCAGAAACTAAACGACACTAGAGTTGCCTCCCAACATTCTACTTCGTCTGATTCTCCCTCTCCTCCTTCCTCTTCGCTTGATAAAGCCGATAAATCTAAAAATCAAGTAACAGAGAAGAAGAAGAAGTAGAAAGAGAAAAAGGAAAAGAAGAAAAAGGAACCAAAATCGAAAGGGAGCAACCAAGCGTCCTCTAGAAAAAATCATCACACCGCACAGTCGAAACCTAAATCTCGTTGTGTCATTTGCAATGGAGACCACTATCACCAAGATTGTCCCTGCATCCCTCGGATCTTAAGGGACTGGTCTCCTCATTTGCACAATCTGGTGGCGTCAACCTCTGGCGATCACGTTGAATGCTCACCATCAACCAGTGAAAGTGAAGCACATGGACGAAAAAGGACTCCTAGATTTCCTTGTAAGTTGTGTGAAGGCAATCACGGCATCCACCGTTGTCCCTTCCTTGACAAGGCTAAAAGAGTTTTGGATGATCGTCCAGTTTCACCGCTATGACTTCCTCCTGGATATAAAAAACTCTTGCCAAGTCTTCCACCGGTTGAAAATCCGGCTGGCCCATCATTGTGATCATCCGAAGTGTCTATCATTGAAAATGAACCCTCTAAATCCATACCAGGCGAAAGTCAAAGGGTCAATATGGCAGTTGACCCGGTCTTGCCTTGAGAGTGTTCATCTTCGAATTATACCATCACTGAAGAGAAAGAGAACGACACTGTTTAAATTCTTTTCATCAACACAAACTCCGATGAACCTGGGGGCAGTCCTCCCATTTGTTTATCTTAGGAAGGAAGTTCATTAGAGTCATATCCGGCCATCTATTTGGTCCCACCACCAAGCAGCCTAGTCGTTTCCTTCGACTGGAATCTACTCGGAAGACCCTGTTTACCAGCTAGTGCACCATTCAGAATCATTATACAAGCTTACAGAATGGTCATGGTTGGTACCATGATTGATGAAGGGGCCTCTGTGGGTATCCTTTCCTCAACTACTTGGAAAGCGCTTGGTTCGCCAGCGCTTTTGCCTGAAATGAGAAATCTGACAGGCTTCGACAAGGGAACCAGTCGACCTTTAGGGATCCTTCCAAATGTGCCCATTACTTTGAGAAGGAAAATTGTTCACATGAATGTGATGGTAGTTCAAGGACCCTTGGATTATAATCTACTCCTTGGATGCGACTATATTTATTGCATGGGAGCCATTGTCTGCTCACTCTTTAGAGTAATGTGTTTTCCGCACGAAGGCAGAATGGTCAAGCTCGTAGACCAAATGTCATTGCCCGGTTCACACATCCCAAGTAGTCAAACACCATCCCTAAATGGTCTTTTCACGCAAGGAATGTCTCATTGATCTCCAGTCTGTCCACCTGATGAGCGCGAGTGATTCAGGAGGGTGTGACTGAAACCCAGGGTGCATGCACCCTAGTCTGTTTTGGCAGAAAAACTCTAGGTATAGAGTAGGTTTCAGCGAAGGATATATGACTAGTCCAATACCTGTCCATATAGGAAAATGGGATTAGACAGGATAAGATACCTCTGTTAGAAGGTAGGCCTTTCTCGATAGAACAAATGTTTTGTCTGCAAATTGAAGGGTAACCTGGAAACTCTACTTCGCTATACCTAGGGGCATGCAAACCTTTCCGCATGCAAGTGAAGAGCGGCTATTTATTTTTTAAATTTGTAGGACCTCTAACCATTTAAACCCGTAAGGCTAATCATTTCCTAACTTGCATAAAGAAAGGATCTGTGGCAAAGCTTGAGAGATGTAAGCCACTTCAAAATAGCATCTCGAATGGGACATTCTTATCATACGACTGGCGAGCAATGTTGTCGCAGAGTTCAAGCAGTTTTAATGCATATTTCAAGCTCGTTAAAAAATAAACATAATTCATGAGCAAATGTTTCCCCGAGTGTTTAAGCTCATTAAAAAATGAACCGATAAATAACCATTGTGAATGCCTTATCGCCAGCTTTTGAGCCTTGGTCGTGTTCTCGCCATCACCTCTACTCTGTTTTTAGCCGATCATTCACCCCAATATGATTGTTTACCCCTTCGAGGAACATCTGCGAAGAGTGATTCTGTTAGCTATCCTTGTGACACTGTCGTGATTAGAAAATTCCAAATCTTACCTGGAATCAGCTGCTACCCGAAACCATCACTCATTCCTCGAAAACGAGTCTTCTTTAAGCTCTTTTCACCTGACTCGTAAAATATGAAAATATTGCCGAGCGATTGGCCTCTACGGCTCATTAAAGGCATCTGAAGTGCTATCCCTCCTCTAGATTTTAATCTTTTTGGACCTGAGGGATTATTACACAAAAATATTGAGCGCTTGTCTTGTTCGGCTCGTTAAAGCTATCAAAAATTCATCCCTTTTGTATTATTTTACGCTTTTTCAGACTTAAGGGATTATATGACGAAAAATAATCATTGGAGTCTCCTTTCCATTCCTCTCAGACTCTCTAAAATTGAAAGGGACCGAGTTATCTTGTCATTAAACGCGTTAAAACCTAATAGCAACAAACTCGTCCAAATGGACGAGAATGAGTTTCATTGTCGCTAGGCTCACTAAAACATAGCGACAGGTTCGCCCGAAGGGCAGATTATAGAACAAGCATATGTTATCCTCCTCAAGCTTGACAAAACTAAAGAGGTACTGGTCAGCAATGACTGGGGAAAATTGGGAAGAAAACTTGAAGAAACTTTATTGGTAGCAAGTCTCTCTTGAACATGATACTTTCCTTCCGCATCCATGCCGGGTTGGGTTGTTCCGTTCAATGGTCATCACCATTGGTCCATCACACCATCCATATTTGGGGTTAATGCTACCAATCCATCGTCAGTGTCGCCGATATGTTCAAGAGAAGTCATTCAGATAATTCACCTATGTCTCACCCACTGCAATACATTCACGCTTCATTCCTTCATGACTGCCACCCTGGACCCTGTATCGTCAGTTTGTTTTCACCTCCAAAATCATTTGCTTCGTTTCGTGTCATTGATGTGGGATTCATTAAGGCCCTCCTATGACGGGTCACTTCTTGTTGACATCAGCTCATTATCCAAGAAGTTGACTTAAGAACAACCTTTCAGTACTTTGAAGCTTGCATGCCTCAATGGCAAGTTTCTCACTTTCGGTGATAGGTTTACATCAATGGCCTTTGACCGAGATATTTTACATGGTGTTTAACGCCAAGTCCTTTTTCACACCACGTGAATTGTACTATAGTATCTTGAGGGTCATTATCATTATTGGTGATTCCTCTCGCACCTATTAATAACTTACATCATTGGCTGGTAATCAGGCGATGTCTTTCCATGTTCGACTCCAGAATTTTTTTTCACATGGATCGGCTTGTACTCCGAGTGAAGATTGAATGAGTTTTGAAGACCCCATATCTAGTTTCATCCATCCGGGCTGCAATATATTCAAGAATATAAAAACATCAATTGTACATCATTGCCGAACAGATGATCATCCAAACTAAAGGATGATGTGTCCATATAATCAGTCTGTCACACAAACGATTGTCTGTCCTATGTACATGAAAATAAATTTATAAAGCTGAGCATGGGAATGCTCACCTCAGCTAGATCATGGAAAAATGTTTCCAAAATAATGTATTGTATTGTATCTTATTACAGGTCGCCTCCCAGCTCGGAAAAACTTTGGATCCTCATAGTAAAGCATTTCACCCGACATCAGAATGATTAACAACCTCATGCTTTAGGGGGCAACTGTTATAGACATTTTTGGGCACTTCAACCCCAATCATGAATGTCCATAAACTGAGGGCTCGTAAGTCTCTAAAAGTGTTGCTTCACTGCCTAAAGGAACAAGGTCAACTGATTACATCATCTCCCAAAAGTTATCCACTGAAAACTGCTCATAAATGGTCAAAACTAGACCATACTGAAAGCTCAATGCAGAGGCTGTGATGCATATCACCTTCACAGTGTACAAGGTGCAATTCATACTGATTTTCTCCTCTGTAGGGTGCGATGGTCGAGAATGGACAAATAGTAGGGACAAAAATGCGAGGTGGAAGATCATGGAATCTTCCAGAAGCTTCCCCTCTTACACTTGCCTCTCTATTTTCGACCAGGGATGAGTAAGAGATCATCATTCTCCAAGTGGAAGCGGGAACTATCAGAGAGAGGACACTAATCAAGATTCCAGAAGATGACTCACCTCTTTGTTATCATCTATATATGGATCCCTCATCACAGAGATCCAGAGGCTAGAATTTTGTATCTTATAGAGAAGTGTTGTTGGTTTTCTAGTGTACATTCATAGTGTTGGGTGATCTAAGCTTTACTTGAGGTGAAGAAGGGCTTCCTAGCTGGAGGATGATGTTGGGTCAGAGCATATGGTTGTAATCTTCTTGCTACTTTTCATCTTAATAAAGTTATTCTTGTTTTCTTCCATATTCTTGTGTACTTGCTTATATATGCATTTATATGGTTAATACACATCTGATCCTGTATTATTTATGAATTTAGATCTTTGTTTCTTCGATAGTAGTACGTTGGTGTGATTCCATAGGTTCTTTTGAAGTTGGGCAGATGAAGAAGAAGCGGCGAATCTCTATCAAGAAGAAGAGGAAATCAAGCGCAAGACTCAAGTTGGTCTGCTTGGTTCTCCTCTTGTCTATTTTCATAAAAGGAAACAATAGTAGACTTTGATTGTTTGTTTCTAAGATAGCCACCCATCTTAGTGGGAATAGCAGCATCCGAGAGGACACTATTCCCGGTAACACCAAGTATAAGCTCCAAATTATCTATTAATGACATGAGCATTTCTCCAACTTTACACATGCCTTTCAAAGGAGAAGGAGCTCCTATTTATTCAAAAACATAAGAAGCTACCCTATTTAATGAAGACCCACTAAAATCTCACATAGTTACAACCAAATAGCTCATAATGAGACACATATCGCCTAAGTGTCTCATAGAGTTCTAATCCAAATAAGAAATGATGAGACACCTCACAGAGTTACAATCCAAATATGACACATATCCTTCTTTGACCTTTATCCAAATCTCCTTTGAAGGGAATTCGAATTTGAGCTTTGGAGGCCACATAAGGGTGCCTTGGAAGCTTCCAAATGACCTACACATGTCATGAAACTCAAGCCACATATATAGATACATGAAACCATGTTAATGTCCTAGTTTTTAATCATAAATTCACTTTAAAAACATAAAATAAATAACTTTCGTAAATAAGGATCCTAACCCATACATTTATGAAAATGGTGGCTAATGAAAGATTATATTGTTATGGAGTTGCGACATGTGAGTGAAATGGTGGCAATAAAGGTGAAAGTGGATGTCATTTTATAGACATTCTGGAGGCCCAACATAACCCCCAACTAGAGTAATTGCATGTCCTTGTGCAAATATTGCATTAATTCCTTTGATTTGCTCGCATTGTCTTTGCTTTTGAATGAGCTTGGCTTATATCATATGTCCTTAAACTTGGCATTTGACAATTTTATTTTTTTATTTTTGCAAAGTATTCATTTTCATACATTGAATTGCAGCATGTTTGGTTGGTTCTTATGTTTCAACCAAATTTTAATTGGTATTGGTTCTTCTGTTTCAATACCTTGTTTCTTTTTGTTGCAGCAAGATTCATTGAACATATTTAAGATTGCATCTTTAAAATTAGCCATATAGTGTGCTCATAATTTAGGCATTATTTGCAAATCATATAACTTTTTGAACCATAATCCAATCATAATTGATTAGGACAAGTATGTTAGGATGAAATGAAAATGTGTGATGGTGTATGATATATGAATATGAAATGATGTCTCTTTCCCCCAACTAAAGATATGACAATGTGAAAGAGGAAGTGAGGAATTTCCCAATGTTACAATTTTAGTATTTTAAGGAATTGCATGGCTAAAAATTAGAAAACCGCATACCTTCATTTACCATTAATGTGCATGATTTATGGAAATTGAAGAGTGTGGTTGCTTCTGGATCATGGAATGAAATGTAGAATTCATCTACTTCTTGGTTGCATAAAAGGTGGATGAGGTTGTGAAGTGGATTCTTTATTTCTATTGCTAAATCTATTGTATCTGTTGGAAAATGTTGAAATGATATAGTCTTCAATCGCTATAAAACTGATGGTACAACTCTATTCATGTGAATAAATGTGTCAGTGTCGAGCATGAAGAGAAGTCATTAGATTACCAACCGTTGATGAATGTCGTTAACCAATGCAAGGCGAACTCGCCATTAATGTCAATGAGTGCCAAGGTACTTAAGTACATCTTGTGAAGGGAGAATAAATGAGCCAATGTTGAGCCACTTGCAAGATCCAACAATCAAGGGACATTGATATATTCCCATGATTATTGGTGAGAGAGCCTATCATTAAGGCATACAAGCCTCAAGGTACTAATGAGGACTCTAGCCTTGGACCTATAAAATGTGTCGATGTTGATAGGCAAGGCTTGTTAGAAGGAAATCTTTAAGGAATCCTCCATCATCTAACGCAAGCATGAAACAATGATTCTGAAGCACTATGAATGGAAAATTTTGCAGTGGATCAAGGTTTATTTAACGGAAAGGAAAGTGACAAGTGAATGGAAAGTAAAAGGACAAATCAGCATGTAAGTGAGTTGAATGTCTTTATGAAAATGGGTTATGAGTTAGTGAAAGAAAGGCAAGAAAATATAGTTTCTATGAATACAAATGAGTAGTGAAGGAAAATGAGATGCGAATTTTTATTGACTGACTAAGTGAAATGCAATGCGACTGCAAAGGAAATGAGATGAAGGTTTTATTAGCTAAAGGAGTATGGATGCAATGGGAACAATGGCATCTTAAAGGCTTGCAACTAATGGATCTGATATGCATTAGCATGTGCTCATCCATTGATGTTTCATCTATGTTTATGCTCTGATCATTTTCTTGTGAAATAAAAGTGGTCTTTTAAAGACACTATTTTCTTATGGTCATTTGTTTTTCCTCCCAGAACCTACAAAAACTATTACTTCTTCTCCAATGTATTGTAAGGCTATCAAAATAGAGAGGTGATCAATTTCTCCGTTAATGACATTTACATAAAAAAATAAGAATCAGTATTATTAAACAAGTTCATGAAAGAAAACTAAAAGAGTTTATACCTGTGTCGAAAGTAGTGCCTCAAATTACCTGTTGTTTCTTTTCAACAATTTGTTCATTCTTTACTATTTCAAAATATGATAATGGCTCCCTCATTTTGTAGATCTCATCAAGATATTTCCAACGACACTTGAAACATCGAATTTTGATGTCGTATGAGAAAGTTAGACTATTTTGAAATTTTTATGAAATAGTGAAAATTGTCATGTAAAATGTGGCATGGGAACATAATGCTATAGTGAAAGATGATGTAAGAAGATGAAATGGCATGTTCATCATGAATTTCTGGTTAGAATGCATTGTTTGAAAAATAAATTATTGAGTTAAATGCATAGATGCAGAATTGTTTTCCAGCTGCAGAATTGTCAATTAGTTGGAGAATCGTTGTTCAGCTGCAAAATGTGCACAGTTTCTGTAGTTAAAATCCTAGAAAAAAACCCAAGTTAGTAAATAACCAAAAATGAATTCAAAGAGAAATAAACAACGTTGTGGCTTACTGGAGCCAAAATCTAGTGATAATTGCAATTCCTATTTCAGAAAAATTAGCAAATATATATATATATATATATATATATATATTATATATATATATATATATATTGGCAAATAGAAAAAAAGAAGTATGAAACAGACCTTCAGTTTAATAATCAATGAGAAATTTTCCCATCTGTTCCAAGATTTGAAGTTTTGAGCATTAAAACTTACTACAATTCACTCAATTTAAACATGCATCTTTGTCAATACTTGTTTGAAATCATTTACTGAAGTTTTGTATGCTTCAGTGCCCTTGTCTTCGTGCAAAACATCCAAGTTCTAATTTTCAATGAACTTCTCTATAGTGCCTAGTGCAGTCATCATCTGAGTCTCTTTGCACACAAATTCAAATTCATCCTATATATTCCCATGTATGGAAGCTATCATCTGCAAATAAAGTTGGTAAAAAGTTTCTTGATCAACATATTTGAATGAAAAGAAAATCGTTAGGAAGCCCTCATTGGGACAAGCAAGCAAGAGCGAACGTAAAGCCAATGAAAAAGATTTTCTAAGGCTCAAGAGAGATGAGGAAATGCGTGCACATTTTGAACACCCATGCCGTGTTCAAACAATTCACTATTTGTAGAATTGAGGCTTCTGTGATCCATTATAGTTGTAAGAAGAGCTTCGGCGTAAATCACATGAGAAAGACTTTTGTCGACGCGTTTCGAACCAACTAGTGTGGTTCATCGTCAGGACGAGTTGAAGACAGATCTGGCGTAGCATGTTAAATAGCAGAGCAAAGACTCCAACGGCTACAAAACGGCTATATTTGACCCTGGGACCAAGGTAAAATTTATATTAATAAATTTAATATTCTTATTATTTTTATAATATTAATATAATGTGATTTCTAGAAATAAGTAAAATTAGGTAAATTGAATGGTATCCCAAGTAATTTATTTAATTAAATATCATTATGTTATTAATATAGTAATACTAATGGTTACTTGAATTCCATTCATGTTCCTAAAAATAGGGTATTTAATTAGATAAATTGTATTATATTAATAAATTTAATATTCTTATTATTTTTATAGAAATAAGTGAAATTAGGTAAGTTGAATGGAATCCCAAGTAATTTATTTAATTAAATATCTTTATGTTATTAATCTACTAATACTAATGGTTACTTTGAATTCCATTCATTTTCCTAAAAATAGGATGTTAGGTAAAAATACGAATAAATAAATAAGTAAAAATTATAATGGTCATAAGTTATTAAATTAATAACTAATTATATGTATGAATGTTTATTCAAGATAATTAAAATTTTATATTCCTTACCGTAGATGTAATATCCTATAAGATTATTAGATTTACAATTAATGATATCCTTCTTATTGAAACGTAAGAGTGAATGTATATTAAATGATTTAATTAATTTCATGAGATTATATATAAATATATATAAGTTGTGATAGGAATATATTTGAAAAAGCTAAAAAACACTGAAAATAAAAGATTGATGAGAACCAATCACACAAATAAATAGGAGTAACCTAAACCTAATTATCATAATTTATATATACCTATAATAAATGACACTCAAAGGACACACATCTTCCCTCATCAAAAGAGAAAATCATATTTCTACATAAAATCATAATATTACTCATAAATAAATATCGGAGGAAAGTATTAAACAGGCCAGAGCGAGGAGCTGCCAGCGATAAATGCCTATAAATACGAAAAGATTGAGATGAAATTAACGCGAGGAAATCACCCTGGAAGAGATGACGGGGGAAGAAAGAAACCCTAAGAGGATAGGGCAGGGATCCAACTTCTACTTACCTTCCAACCATCATCTCGGTTAAGATTGATGGGTCTTCACTCAATTTCGATAGCTTCCCTTAGCTTGCGATGATGGAACCGATCCACCTTGGCAATGACTTTGGCCTCCTCTATGCAGACATGATGCTTAGTCTTGTCCACATGCTCTGCTAAGGCAGAGGACCTTGTTCTTCCATGTCTCAGGTCTAATGCATGTTCGCAAATTCTCTGCTTGATGGAGCGCCCTGTTTCCCCTATATAGGGTGTCCCACAAGAGCAAGGAATCAGATAAACTCCCTTCAAGTCCTTGGGGTTAACAGGATCCTTCACCGATCGCAGGGAATTATGAATGGTTCTGAGGGGCTTGAAGGTAGAGGGAATATCAAACTTTCTAAGGATCCGGGCAATCTTGTCCGTGGTTCCTTGGATATAGGGAATATGGACACCTGGATGGCGTTCCTTAGGCTCTTTCTTAATCAGAGCATTTTTGGAGGCTCTAAGGAAAGCCTTCCGCCCAAGTTGCCTACTATATCCGTTTTCCACAAAGACATCAAGGAGGTGGGATCTCTCTGCATCCAGGCTCTCGTTATCGGAAATCCTGACAGCACGCGTAGCTAGGGTGTTAAGAACCCCCATCTTCTGAGTCGGGAAATGATGGGAATCGGCATGAAGATATTGCTCTGTGTGTGTTTTCTTCCGATAAACCGCGTGGGAGAGAGAGCCGTCCACCCTCCTAGAAATCAGAATGTCCAGGAAAGGGAGGCTACCATTGACCTCTTTTTCCATGGTGAACTTAATAGCAGAGGACTGTCCATTGAGGTGATCCAAGAAATGATCCAGCTCCTCATGGCCATGGGACCAGATGACATTAGTGTCATCTACATACCTTTTCCAAAGCTTAGGCGGGAGACGAGCCGAGGCAAGAGCCTTGGTTTCGAAATCTTCCATAAAGAGATTTGCCACGATCGGGGAGAGGGGGGAACCCATGGCAACACCACATGTCTGCTCGAAGAACTCACCCTCAAAACTGAAGAATGTAGAAGTGAGACATACCTCTACCAGATGAGCAGAGGAAGAGTGGAAAAGGAGGGGAAGGTGGAGGTGGAGTATGAGGTGGAGGAGGAGGTGAAGGTGGAGGTGGAGATTTAGGTGGAGGAGGAGGAGGAAGTTGTGTAGGAGGTGGAGGTGGAGGTGGAGGAGGAGCAGGAGGAGGGGATCATGGAAGTGGAGGTGGAGTTGGAGGTGGTGGTGTTAGGCCGCTATACTACTAGTGTAACCCTTATTGTTATTAGTACAACCCAATTATTATATTGATGTACCCACATAGTGCCCTTATTCTTACTATTGTACCCCATATAAGCCCACTAATGTTACTATTGTGGCTTCATATTATTATTATTAGGTCGGCTGGGTTATATTGTGACTCCTTAGACTCCTATATATAGAAAGGAGGTCTTTTCATTTTTCTCATCCAAGAATTGTTCATTTATGTAATGTAAAGGAGGTTTCCCCCTCGAAGAGGCTGAATTCTAAGTCGTTGATCTATCTTTTCTATCTTTTCTTGAGCTGGTTTCATAACATTTGGTATCGGAGCTTTGGATTCTAGGGTTTCGCTAGTCCAAATAGGTCATCGTGGAATTTTCGCTATAAATTTTTTCTGCAAAGTTTCAGAAGTGAAAAAAAAAACCCCATTTGAGAAGAAATCGCATTGAACCTCAGGTCCAAATTTCAGAGTGTTTCGCACCATATTTGCAAAAATATGATCTGAGGAAGTTGGTCTTTTTGCAGACTTTTGAATTACATTCCAAACAAGTGACCTGGGGAAAATCGTCATAACTTTCTCTCTAAACATTGGATTGAATTTTAGTAAAAAGCTACAGAAATAAGATGGGTTGTAGTTTCTTGTATATATTTTTCAGAGCCAAAGGTAGAAACAGGGACACGCTGCATGTCGTACAAGTCGCTCTACTAAAGTAGTCTATAATCAGGTCACTGTGGGAGATTTGGCATAACTCTTCCTTGGAGAATCCAATTTGGATCAGACAGGTGGCATTGGAAAGAGGACACAGAGGGCTACAACATGTCAGAATTTCAGAACTGTATGATCCAAAATTACAGAGATACATCAGAGGCAATATCAAGCTCCTACAAAGTGGAAAAATGTGTGTATATTTTTTAAATTGTTTCTTAAGCTTGGTTTGAAAAATTATTTTGAAGAATTCAAAAGGCATAGTACAACATTATTATTAGTAATTGATGCCCCAAGGAAAGAAAATGCAAACACCTAGTAAGCAACCTGAAAGCGCTAGCATGACTCATGAAGAAAAGCAAGAAATGCTACATGATATATCAAAATTACAAGACCAAGTGCAACAATTGTCACTCTCACAAAAGCTAACATAAAATAATATAAATGGCATGGAATCTAAGATAAAGGGTGTGGAAGCTAAGATGAATGGCATGGAAGCTAATATGGACGATTTGAAGACAGATTTGAAGACATACATGGAAGAATTGAAGATAGAATAAGTTGCTACAAGAAATGGTCACTAATGGTGAAAGGGTAGTAAAGGAAACTCATGACGAGAATAAAAGAAATGTTAATCATGATTCCATAGACTCTAATGTTGGGTCAAAAACCCACCATATTCCAAAAATCGATATGAATAAGTTTGATGGAAAGGACCCCGCAACATGGATATTACAGATGGAGCAATTTTCAATCTTAATAATGTGCAAAACACACAAAAGGTACGTATTGCAACTTTATATTTGGAACCAAATCAATTTGTATGGTATCAATGGCTTTGCTCTCGTAAACAAATTATCACTTGGGAAATTTTTACAGAAGAATT
>APFE031352219.1:79465-125297 GCA_000404065.3 Pinus taeda | reverse complement strand
TCCAGGAATTGTTCATTTATGTAATGTAAAGGAGGTTGCCCCCTCGAAGAGGCTGAATTCTAAGGCGTTGATCTATCTTTTCTATCTTTTTTGAGCTGGTTTCATAACAATGACCCTCACCAATGACCTTTTTTCTTATAGTGTAATAGTTAACTAAGTTAATTTGACTTAGTTGGCTCATTTAATTAGAGTTGAGAGTCTAACAAGAGTCATGTAGAGTGTCTCCTAGTTTTTAGGACCCCTGGTTTAGTTTATTTTGAGGTGTGATTATTTAATTGAATTTAATTGAGTTAAATTCAATTAAACTAGTTCCAACTGATGGAGGAATTAGTGGGAGATCTAGTAGTGGGGTGTAACATGCACTAGTGGGGTGTAACCAACACTGATCAATGAGTGAATTGAAGATTCCCTCATAATTAACTCATGCATGATAGATCAGAGAAATACCTAGTTGATATTAGAGTTTATGGACAATGTACTATTAGTTGTATAGTCATCTAAATTATGCAGGTGGTGCATGCAATCATAGGAAGGCCTATGAGGATTTCACAATTCATATTTTTGGAATTTCCCAATTAAATATGGGCTAATTCCTAAGGAAAATACACAAGGAAATAGGATCTTGGTAGTTATCATAATTGGCTAAGTGTTGGCTTGAGCTTGCTTGTGAAGCAGTGAGACAAATAGAGATAGTACAAAGGTTGCTTGGGCTTGAGCAAAGAATTTTAATCTTCTCTTATTTTCTGACTAATGCAATATATAGATAATAGGGGCTTTTAGTTGTGTCTTTCCCCAGAAGATTATTTTGTTATGTGTGATTCAATTCTTTCTCTTTTATTATTTTTTATTTCATTGATCTTTTATTGTTTCCATTGATGAGTAGAGTAGATTCAAGTAATTTTTATTAGAATATTACAATCTATAGTTTATGTAAAAACCGTAGTGAAAATTTCATGTAATAAAAGTTAATAAAGGAAAAAATGAGACCACGGGTAAGGGACGTGTATTCCAAGCTAAATGTTGAGCAAAGATATCCTAGTGGGCATCACTAGATGTGTGTTTTTAGCTAAAGAATATTGGCAAAGGCTAAGGCAAAGGAATTAAAAGGAAAAAATGATTTTTTGGCACATTTATTTATGAAAAGTAAAGGAAATTAGGAGAAAAGGAAGGTAAAAGGTCATAGGTTGCATGTGAGTGGGGAATTGAAGGAAAATAATGGAAAAATGAAGAGAATAGAGGCATCATTGATAAAAAGGCTTCTAAGGATCAATTGGCAAGCTCTTAGTTAGTGTAAGATCTTGGCTCAAGCTTAGTCAATGTTAATAATTTGGTTAGTTAAACTTTGGAGCTCTCTCATTATTCTCTTTCTCTCTCTCTCTATCACTCTCTCTTGGTCACTTAGAGTTTTCTTGGAGAACTCTAGCTTTGGATCAAGCAAGGGAAAAAAAGCAAAGGGAAAGGAAGGAAAGAAAGGGTAAAGGAAGGAAGGTAGGATCAGACAGCTTCAGTAGGAATACTTGTAGGAAACTATGATGAAGTAATATTATAAGTGTGGACACAAACAAATTGCTCTAGCCCAATAATGGGTCTAGCCACAACAAATACATTCTATGGAAGATTTCCTTAGGTTAGAACCAATTAAGAGGGCCTACCTCTTAGTCTGATTATGCCGTTTGACGATGTCCTTCCTTGCTCGCTCCAGCTGTCTCTCACTTCCATTGTCTTGACATTGCAGTCCTCCTCTGACAAAACCAGGTTCCCACACACTTCTACTAGCATTCCATGAAGGCCTCAATCCAGAATATTTTTAAGGATATTCCCTTTAGGCTTCAATCCAAACCAAAATAACACTAGCACACCAACATTAACACTAGCTTGTTCTTGGGAAAAATGGAGGTTTATATAGGATGAATGGATGGGAGATGGATCATCTTCTCATGGGTAAAGGTATTATCCCCTAAGGTAGTTCCATCATTATAGGGGAAAGGATCCCAAACTTACATCCTCTACCCCATATGGCTAAACCATTTAACAAATTTCCATTACGAATCTTCTAGAGTTGGAAGCTTCGGCTCATAATTTAAAAAAAATTCCATAACAGGACCTACGTGACTAGAAAAAAGCTTAATCGCTTTGGTTGGTGCTAGGGATAGTCCTAATATCTACACATCGGCATGAGGAAGAGAAGGGCCATTATCGCCGATCTTATAAACTGGAAAAAACAGAAGTTTCAGAGGAAATGGTGCAAAAGGGAATTGATTTACTCATGAAGAGGGACACAATGGGGGTTTCTTCATGAATGGAAATCATGTAGGGTTCACTATAGAGGTCCTCCAGGATCAAGGAACAGGGAATAGGGGGACAGTGACAAAATGTTGTGTAACAGATTCCCCCTAAAGTGTGAAGGCCAAATTAGAGTGAGGGATGAAACACTTTATGAATCAATGCAGGGAATCATAGTCTATAGTCGAAAAAATGACAAGAAACTACATATACATATACATAACTGAAAAATCTACCAAGCGATACATGAATTGTGGTATGGACACAACCATCTAGAGAATGATTATGTGAATGGATCCAGGCATGGGCACAACCGTCCATGAAAGAGGATCATAATGAAACCAAGGTGTGGTCACAACCATCCAATAATGAGAAAGATCACATATGATAACTCATGGTATGGTCACAACTTTCCATCTAAAAGATTCATGCATATCAATACAAACATGTCACATCACTTCATAACTTAGACTTTTGTGATCTGAGTCCAGAGTCTTGCGCTCTGACACAACCCGATCAAGGTACAAATTCTAACATGTGAATAGATGTGTTGACGTTGAACATGCTAGAAAGTCGCTTGATTACCAGTTAATGATGTAAATTGTTAACAAGTGCGAGAGAAACCACAAATAATGACAATGGTCCTCAAGGTACTATCAACACATTCCACAGAATGTGAACAGAGGAACTGAAGTCGTACATCCATGAAATCATTCAATCTAAATTCAATGATGTGAACTTGTTGTCGAGTGCGAAGAACTTGCCATTAGGGCATGCAAGCTCTAAGGTACTGGAAGAGAGTATCTCAGTCAACTTCCCAGATGTTTAGTTGAAGTCGATGGGAAATGACCATGTCGAAGGAGGGCCATAATGTTTCCCACATCATTGACATGAGACAAAAGGATGCCAAAAGATTTTGGATGATACAGAGAATCAGAAGTAAGCATAACTGCAGAAGGACAACTCTTGAACATATCGACGACATAACTAAAAGTTTGGCAGCTTTTGGATCCATAGGATTTGTAGTCATGATGACATGGCAGAGATCAAATGGAAGGAAAAAATGAATGGCCCAAACCTAGGAAGGTCATCGATACAAAGGAGGATATCCCAACCCAACACAATGTAGAAAATGTCATGTTCAAGAGTGAGCTACCGACACAACTAATAGATTTCAAAATTTCCCCCCACCATTTTTGGCAGGTACCCCAATGATTTTTTAATTGCAATCTTGAACGGGGTAGCATATGCTTGCACTGTAAGTTCATCCTTCGGACGAATCCGACCTAGTAAGTTTAATGAGCCCGAGGAAGGAGAAGCGCATGTTCGTCATGGTGATGAATCTGATGTCGTTTGACATTTTAAAAAGTCTGACAAAGTTGTAACTCAGGATCTTTTTCATGTTTAGAGAATTTGAAAAGGGCACGTAAAATAAAACTCCACATGGTCCCTTTTCATACATTTGTGTCTCTTGAGCCCGAAAAGGTAGAAAATGATACTTGAGAGAATCGCTTGACCATTTCAGTCAAGGATTACCTTTTCTGTAAATAGTGCCTCCCAACCCAAAAAAGGGGTAAACTTATACTGGGTACATGATGTTTCGTATGTAGTAGCAAGTTCAAAATGACAAGGGCTTGACCATCTTTCTGCTTTTAAAGGGTCAGAAAAGGAGCTGAAAGTGGACCCCCATTTTATTTTCTTTTACAAGTGAAAAGGGAAAAACACTCGGAAATCTTTTCATATGAGTTTAACGAGTCGAGAAAAGAGTTGAAACGTGACTTGTCATCATCGTCAAACATCCATCACCTATCGCTACACAAAAAGGTAAAATATATTATCCAATTATTGAGGCAAAATAGGTCAAAATATTTACAAAACCCTGATATTTTCATGAAAAAATGAATAAAAATGAGAAAAGTAAATATAGTTTTACTATTTACCATTTTACCTTTGCTATGAAAACTTTTTACTCACTTTTGGCCTACTAGTTTATAAGCAGATTGCGGGAGATTTGGGAGGTCAATTGATGATCCGCCAGTTCCATGTAAAAGATAAAGCCTCGAGCTCCATTTTCATGTCCTTTATTTCTATTTTTAACCATTTTTTTAGTTTTATGAGGGGGGTTTTGAAAAACTTTTTCGCCCTCAGTCGGCACGATTTCCGGGAATGGAATCGCGCTGGCCGAGGGTGGTTAACAAAGCCTTCCACGCCATTCAGTGAAACTATTTTTAAAAGAGGCGCGTCAATGCTGTGGATAGGGAAAAACCCTATTTCCATAAAAAAACACCGTTTAAACTCAAATTTTATGGCCCAAGCATGATTGTTGACTCCAACTAATGGCTTCTGTAGGAAAGAATCGCTAAAAAATGGTGGAATGGAAAGAATGGGAACATGAGGATGTTGACACCCAAGCAATGAATGACCCAAATTGCTTGAAAGCTTTGAGGTCTTGCAGGCTCCTCAAATTCTTTCTCACGCCAGGGATGCGGGCCCAACTAGAGTTTCTTCGATACCTGATTAATCTTTGGGACATTAATCAGGAGAGATTTTTCATTGGTGACCAGGAGCTGGAGTTGGAAACTTTAGATATATACTCTAAGGGGAACCAGTGAACTTGTATGGGTCACGATTGATTGGGGCAAGCATATCTTCCTTGTTTTCCGAACACTGCCCTAAGGCCCTGAAATCTAAAAGTGGGAACATAGATATTTCCATTGTTTGGGATCTGACACTGAGAGTGCTTATGTTGACTATGAACAGAGTGGTGGGGTCCCAGGTAGAACATGAGACTAACAAGTCGAAGTTCCTTTACGCTATCGACTGTACAACTCCTATGATCTTCAACTGGGCAGAGGCCATGAAGATCAACATCAAACGCCAGCTGTCCAAAGCTAAGGCATAGAATATGAAGCAATTTTGCTTCGTATCTGTAGTTGTGGCCTTATTCGTGGAATGGGTACCATTGTTTCAGTATCAAATAACTAAGGTAGATCTTCCTATGCCACGCAATTTGCAGATGGCCTACTGCATTCGTTTGATGCCCAGGATCACTGGGGGTCAGCACATGTCATACCAACGTACATTATTTTCATGGCTACGATAACAGAAGATCATCCTGGAGGACTTGACATACAGTGGCACCGATTTCCATGGATATCTAGATATGTCATTACCAGATGGAGAGGACTTCGATGATGAAGGTAAAAAATAAATTTTTTTATTTTGACATTTTTTTAATTGTTTTCAGTATATATGTGCTTCTAACATTTCTCTTGTTAATGTAGACATTGGACTAGAGCAGCTTGCTGGGATGTCCCCAATAGCCAGGCACATCCCTTGCCCTATTCATGTTGTCACTCCTTACCAGGAAGGGAGCGACAATGAGGAGGATATCACGAGGAACCTTGAGGGGTTGACTCATGGTATCCTGGAGTATGCTCAGGTAGGAGACATTCCTCATCAGTAAGAGAGACACACGATGGGAGTCTCCGATCGGATCCAATAATTGTTGACTCATGTTGCATGAGCCATATCATGCTACCATGATCACCATGCTAATTAGTTCTTAGGTCCAGCACTTACATTTTTGAGGCCAGTGTGCCACGGATATATGAGGCCTGTGAGCCGCTGATAATATTTTAGATACACATATTATTTTTTGGGGTTCTAATGTATCAAACATTATCACCATATATATATGATGTATTTTCTTGTCTACTATGGTACAAATGGTTTGTTTTATCTTTTCACATGTTTCGCAAATGTCTATCTAGCACATGATTAGTTAATGCATCTGTCAATGTATTCATGCGTCTAGGAATATGATGATATGTAATGTAATCAAAATGTCTTTCAAATAGACAAATGCAGAGATACATTATCAATATTTGAGGGTTTCTGACGGAACATTTATCGTTGAGCTGAAGGATGACAATCTATGAATCCACGTTGGCAACCAACTCTCTGATGCCCAGAGTGATGGCTTCTGACAATAGTTTGATAACCACACCGTATTCAACAATGTTGTTAGTTGTGCGACCTAGACATATACCTTGAAGGTCAATCAACTCACCATTAGGGTCATAAATAGCCCATGCCGTGGATGATAGGTTCTAGATACTACGACAAGCACCATTAGTGAAACCAATGTGGGGAGTTGCAGACATCTGCAAAGCAAGAAAAACATAGTAAATAGGAAAGTTGTTTGAAAACTACCACACAAAACCACAATTCGCAAAAATGAATGACACACTAATGTACACAAGTAATCATGCGAGATGACCTAAGCATAGGAATTGTTGAGGTAAATCCCATTTCGAGGCTTATCGAGAGGATTTCCTTCATAATCAATAAGCTCATATGATCCTTTCTATAAAACGCATTTCACAGTGTAGGACCCATGCCACATGGGTTCAAACTTTTCTGCCCACATATTATCATTAGCTTGGTCATATAGTAAGACCAAATCACCCTCAGAGAATGCGCGAGGGGAGACCAATTGATCAAAATGGGATTTGACCCATTCCTTTTGTGCTTTAATGACCAAGGCGGCAAGACGACGAGTCTCATCTAGTCATTCTAAATATAAGAGGTGTTCCTCTTGAGGTGACGTTTCGGGGAGGAGTTCAACAACTAACTTGAGCGAAGGAATCTTGCATTTGATTGACAATGTTTCTTCCAGAACATAGCTGAACTGGAATGGGGTGAAACCAGTTGTGCCTTTGGTTGAGGTTTGATAGGCCCACAGAGCTGAAAAGAGCATGAGATGCCAATTTGACTTGTGCATCCCAATAGTACACTGAAGTATTATGACCAAGATTTTGTTCATGACTTCAACTTGGCCATTGGACTGAGGGTAATATGGGGTCAAGCCATCGTTGCACAAGCCCAATGCAGATGTCAACTCAGCCATCATGTAATATCTGAAATGGGAGCCATGGTCAGTGACAATGGCTTGAGGTACACCAAACCAAGAAATAACATGGTTGAAAATGAATTGATTCGTCATCTTACTATCTACAAAGTATGTAGGCATTGATTCAACACATTTGGTGAAATAATCCACAGCAACAATAATATAGCCATTCCCCCAGCCAAACAAGGGTTACATGTCCTATAATCAATGCCCCGTTTCGCAAAAGTACCAATGGTAATGACGGGGTGTAGGTGAGCGGGTGGGGCACGCATCTTGCATTGGTAAATTTGGTATTCGTGGCACTTGCGAACAAAAAGAATGTAGTCCTTGAAGATAGATGACCATAAATAACCAGTGCAAAGGATTTTTTGAGCTATAGCGTAATTAGACATATGACCAGCACATGCCCCGGAGTGGCAATCATTGAAAACTCTGTCAGCTTCCTCGATTGTAAGGCATTGGCAAAGAACTAAATTAACACCGACACGATATAAAGTATCACCAATAATACGGTAGGGTTAGGGGTGATGCCAAATCCTGCAGCGATCATCCTTGGTCAACGTGGACCATAACATGGACGTCTCGAGATACACAATGATATCACCATAGCACAAATCAAGGGTGCTAATCAGAAAGAGGGTCTCATATGGAAGTTGTTCATTTGCACCATTAAGGAGAGACATGGAGGGAAGGGAACAAATCAATTCGATGAAAACAAGTGACTTTTTATATTTGGCCATAGTAAATACCAAATCAAATTCTTGTAGGATCACAATCCATTTAGAATATTTTCCCCCCATTAACTGACGAGTCAGGATATAGGTCATGGGGTTGCATTCAGAAATCACTTTAATTGTGCACAAAAGGATATAGTGCCAAAAGCATTGAACAACTTGGACGGGAGCTAAAGCCAACTTCTTGACATGTTCATAATTCGTTTTAGTATTGAGGAGATTCTGACTAATGTAGTAGATCACATGTTCGTTGCCTTTGTCGTCATCATGGACCAAAACCATAGCAATTGTACTAGGGGCCACAACTAGGTAAAGGAAGTAATCTCGATAATAGTTTGGTAGGTGCAACAGAGAAGCATTTACAAGGATGGCCTCGAGATCATCAAAATATTTTTGGGCCACCTCGTCCCATACAAAGGGTGTTCCTTGCTTTAGCAACTGGTAAATCCTATAGCTAGCCCGACATAATTGGGTATAAAATGATAGAGAAAGTTGGCCTTTCCTTGCAGGCTCTGGAGTTGGTGCAGTGAAGATGGAAGGGGTAAATTTACAATGGCCTCAATTTTTAGTAGATCAAGGTGAATATTGTCCTTGGAAATGATGAAGATGAGGAGTCGTCTCGATTCTACGTAGAAAACACATATGTGCAGGTTTAACCGAATGTTATAGTGTCTGCAGCACATAAAAATCTATCGAAGATGGTCTGGGTGATCTTGGCGCTTACGAGAATGAGCAGGAAGGTCATTTATGTAAGGCTGGACAATGTTGTGAATATCCTTAAACGCATAGGACATCACCCGTTGAAACGTGGCTCCAACATTTTTGAGGCAAAAAGGGAGCTTCTTGTACGCAAACGTACCCCACATATAGATAAAAGCTATCTTTTCTTGATCATCTAGTGTGATGTTGTTTTGGTGTAACCAAAAAACCATCCATAAAGGAAAATATCTCTCTCCCGACACATTCATCAATGATTTGATCAATGAAGGGAGTAGGATAGTTGTCTTTAGGATAGGCGCGATTGAGATCTCGATAATTGATGCAAACGTGGATTGTGCCCTATTTTTTAGTCACTGGGACAATATTGGGCACCCAGTCTATAAGGGGGATGATATAGATGAACCCAACTTTAAGAAGCTTTTCAACTTCACCCTTAATAGTGGAGGCCTTCCTAGGGTGCACCGGGCGAAGCCATTAGCGAACGGGCTTTACATGTGGATACAATGGAATTTCATGCATAATGTTAGGATCAATACTGGGTATTTCTTCATAGGACCATGCAAACACATCATGGAATTCATGAAATAGATGAGTATATGTATTGATCTCATCTTGAGAACAAGATACCCCAATATGAACTTGTTCAACGATACCAGGTTTGATAGAAATGTCAATCGGCATCATTTGGATAACATTACCCAGTTTTCCTTTTGACCATACTTCATGAGTAACAATTGGTGGAGGAAATGGAGAAGAGGACTCTTCGAAAATGTTAGAAATGACCACCGGATGAGGCAGGAATGAGGAGCGATGATGAGTATTGATCCAAGGTGGTTCCTTGAGAGACATGATTTCCATGATATCTTCATTAGCAAGGAAGGTCTTGGCTAAGGGATCAAACAATTCCAATGTTCCAAGCCATGGGGATTGAGAGTATGTATCGAGAGAGGTCTTCAACATAAAAGAATCAGAAGATGCAGAGCTCGAAGTTGAAACAATTTCCACATAATTGACTTCGGCGGAACTAAGTGGCATAACCTCACCCCAAGAATCAACAAAATCTGGTGAAGGTATGACCCAAGGATCAGATTTAACCGAGATGACATTGACAAAGGCAACATGAGGAGGTGGGAGTGGAAAATTCCCATTAAGGTAGAACCTTTGAAAATACCTTCCCCCACACTCTCAAAGGGAGCACCAGTGTGCTTGACGTATGGAAAATTGCCATTTGAGGAGGAAGAGGAAAAGAAAGACAACTGGTCAACAATGACAATCTTCCCTTGATGGGGAAAATGAATCATGCGAAATAAAGAGGAGGCCACAACATGCATGGCATGGGTCCAACTTCTGCCAGGTAGAATATTATAATTGAGATTGGCATCAACAATTTCTACTTCAACTTACATTGTCTTGCCTTCCAGGGTGATGGCAAGGTTAGGTAAGACATTGAAGGGTCATGAATCACGTCCATCGAAAGCTTCCAAAGTGTTCAGATATTGGTTCAAAGTAGGAGAACCAATAGCTTTCCAACATGCAGTCGACATGATGTAGGTGGAAGGACCTTCATTGATGGCAGTTTAATGGATGGTCTTCTCATTGATGATTACTTGAATAAGAAAGGATAATTGATGAGAGAGATGCAAAACATGGTTCTCTAGATCAAAACATATCAAATTGGAATCGATGGGATTGATGCCCTTAATAACTGATAGCAAAGATTTCCATTGTGATGGGCAGCTTTGGAGTACCTCGAGAGTTGACATGGTTGATGGTGCTTGAGCCAAATCCTCAACAATATTGTAGTTTTGAGCAGCTTAGGCGTTGGGATTATACGAGGATTCCTGCAGCACACCTCGAGAGGGTGGTCGCATAGCGGAATTAGGGTTAGGGCACTCAATATGAAGAGAGCCAGAACAAGGGGTAGAAGAAGAAGGTGCGACTTCCTTCTCTTTCCCAACTGTTGAAGCAGGAGTTTGATAGTATTTCGATCTAGTAGCCACATTAATAGGCGTACTCATCATGAACACCTAAGATTCGAAGGAAGGAGATTTGGGTTGGTCTACCATTTGCGTATGCTAAGGTGCAAATGGCTCTTTGAGGATAGCGGGGTTCCCTTTGAGTAAGCGACTAAATTCAGATCATCGGGGACAATCCTTAGTTTAGTGATCTTCCTCGTAAATGAGGCAAGGATACTTATGTTTCCATTGCGAAGATTCGCCAGCAGACAATTTGGGAGGGCCCTATTTCAGGGCATCAGATTTACCCTTGCCTTTGCCTTTCTTATTTCTTTTTGAGGATTTGTCTGTTGTGGTAGAATGGAAAGCATGGAACTCTGAGGTTTTACCAGGGCCAGGTGGTTTCTGGGATGAATAATTAGGAACAACATTTGAGACCAACATCTTTTTGGAAGAAGATTTAGCAGGGGTCTAGGATACTGAACCAATAACTCCATCAATGGGAGGTACATCTGGTGACTTTGATGCTACGGGATCAGATGATGGTCGTCGAGCATTGGGTAATAACTCATACAAAGTGCCAGACTGAGAGTAAACTAGATCTAAGTATTGGGCACAAGAAATGGCCTCCTCTTCAGTGACGCATCCACCCATAGCTATATCACGAGCAATTGGGGCCACGAATGATTTGGTGAACCATGCAGTGAGAAACTGATCAGCAATCTCAAATTTGATCAGATGACGTCTATGTCTCCATTCATGGATGTGATCAGAGATGTGTGTTGCAATATCTTGGTTAAGCAATGTGAGCAAATAGGTGCCAGTTTCATAGCGAACTTAAAACTGAAAATGTGTGAGGAAAACCATGGCTAAAGAGTTAAAGTCATGGTAAGTACTTAGAGGTAGCTCGATCTACCACTTCGCTACAACACCCGTGAGGGTTCATTGGAAAAGATGGAGATGAATGGAATCATCCACATATGAGTTCTACAAGCTCGAGAGGTGATATGTCATCACATGGGCCTGAGGATCTTCTTTAGCTTTCCCATCAAACTTTGGACAATCACTTGGTATCTTGGACAGCACTAGAGGTTGGTACGGGGAATGAAGGATCGGATCATTCGTAAGGAGAGATACATCTGGCAACTCAAATGTATCCAAGAATGGCAATTGGGTGTTAAAAGGCATGGGAGGTCGATTAGCGGGTCCATACAAAGGAGCCCATCCCCGCTGGTAAGGATTTTGGACCCACAATGGGGGATTTTGACCATATGGCATCTGAGGTTGCACCCATTGTGGATTACCTTGACCATAGGGAGGATTTTGACCTTGAATACATTGGAATTGTCTGCCCATAGGTTGTTGATAAGCAACATATGGGTTAAAAAGTTATTGAGCCTGTTGACCTTGAACATATAGATATGGGACCTGTTTTCCTTGAACATACGAGTGATGAACCTTTTGTCCCTGAACAAGAGGGTTTTGGACTTGTTTTCCTTGGGCATAAGGTTGATACACTTGTTTCTCTTAGACATAGGGATTTTGTACCTGATTCCCTTGATGACAAGATTCTGAACCTGTTGACCTATGACATGAGGATTTTGAGCCTGATGCTGCAAGAGTTGACGTTGACCCTGCCCCTACAAAGGTTGACCCTATTGATATGTATAGAAGGGTTGTTGCTGCCCTGGTTGGTTTCTTTGTTGCAAGGTTTGACCTTGCGGTTGAAAAATTTGTCCCTGGGGCTGCAGAGGTTGGCCCTATGAGAACATGGGTTGAGAGGCATGTAGAGCATATTACATCTGCTACTACATGGTTTGCTACAATAGTTGCAAGGGTTGACCTTGCAGTTGTTGTAGTTGACCTTATTGCGGGATCATTTGCCCCTGCAATTGCATGGAGAACCCTTGCTGCAACAAAGGTTTCCCTTGCGGTAACAAAGGATACCCTTGTTGTTGTAGAGGCTATCCTTGCTACTGTAAGGGTACTTGAACAATGCCTGGGAAATTTTTTAACTGAATCTAGCCATAGCAAGGCTAGATGTACTACCTTGATTAGAGGGTGTAAGGTTGATTAACCATTCCTTGAGAAATGTATGGAAATTAAGGATTTTGGTATTGGACCTAAGCCCCATAAGGCTGCTGACACTGAACATTTCTCGATCTAGACGAACCAACGACATTCTGAACCTGTTGGCACTGGACATTACTTGATCTAGTAGGATCAGTAGGGTTATGAATAATACCAGAAGAGTGATAGTTTATACCAAGCATGTGAGCTTGTGAGCTGCTCACATTAGTGGCACCTGACACCATAGAAATATTCAGGTTTCCCCCCCCAGGCAGTGGCATAACTCGGCCACTGACTAGAGGGATGGAGGAACTGATAGAGACATTCTTTGAAACTTTCGGTTGTGCCTAATGGGTAACTGGGACTGACAACACAAGGGTATTCGGAACAGTGGGTTGCACCAGGACTGAGGTAACAACGTGTTGGGAAGTCATGTTCATAACGAACAGACCTGAAGTAGGCATGGTGCCTGACACCCAAACATGGCTATGGTAAAGTGATGAGGCACTAACTGTACCTAAAACCAACTATGCCAAAGAAGCATAGCTGGGTGGAAAATTGGTGATAATACCCCTTGAATAGGGGAAACCCTTGGGAGGAAAAGGAAACTCTTTCCCCTCAACAGTGTGTGGAGTAGAAACTTCGGACTCATCTGGAGAGGTGACTGGACCGTCGCCTTTGGGTTCCATGTCTCGAAACAAACGACGATGAATGGCCGAAGAATTATGAGGGGATAGTTCCAAAGGAACAAAAGCTGGTCTTATGGACTGTAAGGACGCTGCTGTGATACCATAAGAGTGTCAAACAGAGGATTCGCAGGGTAGATAAGTAGTCCATGCGGACCGTCGATGGTCGGCGAGTTCTCAGGAGTTTGAACAGGATTGTTCGGAGATTCAAGGCCAAGATCAGCAGATGACCCAGTATTGAAAGTAGGCAGAGGACGAGATGACAAACGTTGAATTCTCAGAGCAATTTCAATTTCAACACGTTGGTCCTTGAGTGACTCTGGTAACTAAGGAAACAGCCCCTTAGATAATCTTTTAGATAGAGGAGAGTAAGAGGAACTGGGTGAACTAGATGGTTCAGCCATGATGACCTTTTCTTAGTCGACAGAAAAATTAACTTCAAGGCTTTAAAATTCTCTTCTAAGGAAAATTACAATTTGGTCTCAGAAAATACCAACATGGTGATTTTGGATCATGGGAAATCAATTATTAAAACACATAAAAGACTGGTGCTCTTTCATTTTTTAAGATTCAATAAATAAATAAAGATGACTCTATCGCTTTCGATTGGAAATGAGCTCGAAAGGACAAGTGCTCAAATGATCTTTTAAGTTTAATGAGTCAAAAAGATCAAATGACTACTCTAGATGATCTAGGTAAATAGGATTACCAAGAAACCGTGAACTGCAGAATACCTCTCGGCGAACCGAGAAGTACGAGTAGACAATCTCCTTGAATGTTGTGTTTTGTGTATCATGTTTGCAAGGCGATCGACTTAGTTTCATAAGTATAAAAGGATTTCAGCCTAGAGGGGTGTCCCGTTGTATACTCGATGGTATAGGGAGCACAAATCCGTACTAGCACTGTCTAATGCCAAAGCTAACGACAGTTGCCAGGTTTAAAGATGTTGGAACATGTCTCTAGCCTAGAACTTCTAGATATGATCGTTAATGTCAAATGCGCCTTAGGTTAATTGAATTTATTTTAAAGTTTATCTTGAGTTATGTTTCAGTTTTCAGGTCTTAGCAATGTGACCTGAAAAACCTTAAATGCAACTAAATGAGACAAGACACTTTCAATTTGATAAAATGCCTACACTAGAGAGGGTAGAAACTACTCAATCAAATGCAAACAATCAAGCAACTGGAAACGAAATGATCTTTAACTACCACATTTTCGAAAAATAAAATAATGAAAAATGCATTCTAATTCCTAATTTCATGGTAAGCACTTATCTATTAGTCCTTTCAAAAGAAAAAAAGTTCTCTTCCTTTTCCAAATGCCGATTCAATTCTAGTCTTTTAATGATGCAAGCTATCATAGCACAATGATGCAACAAACTAGAATTTGATACTTTTTCGATGAAACAACAAAATAATTTTTTTGCATATAATTCTTCAGCGAAAAAGTTCTCAAGACAATAAGGTCTTCAAGAAGATGAAAACATGAAAAGAGAAACTCATTCAAACTAAGGAAACATCGACTTTACCAACCACAAGACAAGCAACGTGATCCATGTCGGAAATGAAACGTTTAGACAAGCAAACAAAAACTTTTCAAACTTGTGTAATAGAGGTCAAAGTCGTAAAAGGACCAAAAACGAAATGCGAGTAAGTGCACCTACAACCCGACTTACTAAGTTCACAAACCACTGAATGGATGAAAAATTAGATGCCCTAGTGTCATTGACCACTCAATGACTCAATCAATCATGCAGGAAGATGATAAGTCAACAAGCAAACAAAACCAAAAGAAAAGCAACTTTCTAGTCAGGGAGAAAATGGTCCAAAATGCTTACGGAGTCAAAATCACAAGAGCAGAACACACTGGTCAAGATTGGGGTCAGGCCCTAATATTCACTTACAGGCATCGACACAACTGCCTAATTGACAAAAAGTACCATAGGCTGGTCGATGCGACTGTTTCCCAACAACTCGCACTGATTGATGCGATTGTCAGCTAATTGAGTGCGTTGATCAAGGGAGCTAAGGAAAAAAATAAAAAATTTTGAAATAGGGACGAGATCTGCTACTATTAATTTTAGACTCATTCTAGTAAGCATGAGAAAAGAAACATAATCAAAGGGAAAAATTGGAACTAGAAAATTTCTCATGAAATCATGAAATCCACGAAAAACAAAAGGATTGGGATACCGAGTGGAGTTGCCAATTTGTGGTGAAGTAAAATTATAAGTGTGGACACAAACAAATTCCTCAAGCCCAATAATGGGTCTAGCCACAACAGATACATTCTATGGAATATTTCCTTAGGTTAGAACTAATTAAGAGGGCCTACCCCTTAGTCTGCTTATCCTATTTTATGATGTCCTTGCTTGCTCGCTCCAGCTATCTTTTGCTTCTATTGTCTTGACGTTGCAGTCCTCCTTTGACAAGACCAAGTTCCCACACACTTCTACTAGCATTCCATGAAGGCCTTAATCCACAATAGTTTTAAGGCTCTTCCCTTTAGGTTTCACTCCAAGCCAAATCACACATCTCCCTCACACAACTAGATAGATACAACTAGTAATAGCTAGTTGTTTACTCCAAACCAAAATAGCACTAGAACACCAACATTAACACTTCAACTCTAATACTAGCTTGTGCTTGGGAAAAATGGAGGTTTATATAGGATGAATGGATGGGAGATGGATCCTCTTATAATGGGAGAAGGTCTTATCCCTTGAGGTAGTTCCATCGTTATAGATGAAAGAAGCCCAAACTGACATCCTCGACCCCATCCGTCCAAACCATTTGCTAGACTTCCATTAGGAAGCTTCCAGAGCTGGAAGCTTCGACTCCTAATTTAAAAAACTTTCCATACAAAGACTGGTGTGACGGGAACATAGCTTAGTCACTTTGGTTAGCGCTAGGGATAGTGCTAATCTATGCACATCTGTGCGAGGAAGACAAGGGCCATTAGCATCGGTCTTGTAAACTAGGCAAAACAAAAGTTTCAAGGGAAATTGTGCAAAAGAGAATTGATCTGCTCATGAAGAGGGACACAATAGGGGTTTCTTCATGAAGGGAAAGAATATACAGTTCACTGTAGAGGTCCTCCAGGATCAAGGAACAGGGAGTACAAGGACAGTGAAAAAATGTTGTGTAACAACAACCTTTTGCATGTGTGATTTCCTAGTTGGTTTGGACATGCATGGATTTGCGTGTTAGTGTATGGTTCTCTAGCTGTCAGTGGAATTTTTTTGCTGGGTTATGAAAATCATTTTCATCATAGCCTTTCCTTTTTCCAGATTCCATGGTATGTTGGAATGTTTGTTTCAGTTTTTAGCTTTGGTTTGCTGGATTGATTTCAGAATCTAGGGCGTAGGTGGTCTCAAGTTTCATTCACAAATGCCCAGGAATCCATTGACAGATTTTGGTGAGATACATGGTAAAGCTTGAGGGAGGAGTCTCACTTTAGGGCCTAGTCATTTGAGTTTGGATTGTGGTAAAGACTGAGAGATTGGCCTTGATTTAGGGCCTAATGATCCAGGATTGGATTGTGTTAAAGCCTGAGAGACGAGGAGACAAAAAATTCCTCAAGGATAGTGATGGATATCAAATGACATTCCAAGTTCTGTTTGGTTGTGATCAAGGGATTAGTTTTGGTGTGATCACGGTTTGATGAGGGTGGAGGTGGTTTAACCTCTATATTCCCTCGGCCTTTCTGGATTGGTTGTTCTATGAGATCCCACATTCATTCTTTGAATATGGCATGAAGGTGACTAGTTGAAAGAAAGATTTGGTTCAACAATGTCTATGGCAGGTAGTACGTGGAAATTTCGAACTTGGTCAGATTTGCCTATGATTAATAAAAGCTAAGTTCTCTTAATTTTGCACTTTTTTATATGTGGATTTAATGGATTTTGTATCTCTAATATTTACATGGTTTTATGTTGGTTATAAGCACGGTTATATGACTGGTTCATCTCATGATCATTTCATGTATTTACTTGTAATTGTTAAATGGATGGATGTAAGACCTAATTGAAGTTTTAACCATTCAATGGAGAAGGTGGCGATCCTTCTAGTTATGTTTCATAATTTCTCTCAGTCATTCATGTTTTGTCTTGTATCCTAGACCTATAGGTTGCATTGATGATAAGTGTTTGATAAAATATCAGACCCGATTGGGGATGTTGAGGCCTAGTCCTGAGGTTGAATTTTGATTGGTTTATATTTTCATCATGTATTTGATGGATTCTAGAGGTTGTAACAAGTTCTGGGCAAAGGATAGGATTCTAGGCTAGAAAAGTGGCTCAAATCTCAGCGCCACTGGCACACGTCTACTGAAAAGAGTCGAGGGATGTTGGCACATAGGCCTATGAGATAGACTTTGCCTTGTGGACATTGTCATGCCTATAACATCAGAGTGGCTAGGGATTAAAAGGCTTAAAACATCAGTGGGACTTAGGGACAAGATGTCTGAGTGGCTAACATGTCTCTTGAGGTTGTTGCTGCTGATGTAGATGGGTTTGTTTGATATGTTTTGTCAATTCCATTTCCTTAAGGTCATCAAGGAGGTTGAATCCCTTATAGTGACATCTCTTGTCACATGTTTACCCTGATTGGTCAGTTTCTTGGGTAGACCTAGAATAAGGGGGTGTTAGAATTTGAATCTACAATAAATTTCTACATGGTATCAGAGTTGAAATCACTATAGAAAAGAAGAATATGAGTTTGTCTTTTGCAGGAGAAATCAAATTTGCATTATCATACTTCAGAGCCAGCAGGATGTCGTTCTATGGATTGAGACTCAAATATGCCCTTGAGGGTATTTCAAACTATATTGCTTGGAAGGATAGGATGGAGATAGTGTTGGAAGACAATGGGATTAAGGAATTCATAGAAAAAGATATTCCTAAGCTAGTTGATGCTCAGGATCAAGCAGAGTGGAGAAAGTGTGTGGAAAAGGCGAGAAGGATTATCCTAGAAGGATTTCAAGATCATATTTTCTTGAACCTCCATGGTAAGGAAAATCCATCTGCAATGTGGAATGCCTTGAAAGACTTGTTTCAAAACACCAATGACCATAGGAAGTTGGCACTAAAGGAAAAACTCATAAAGATCAAGATTGATAAGGGAAACATAATACCTAAGTACTTGAGCCATTTCACCCAATGTCGAGATGAGATTTGAAGTGTCGGTGTTATAGTTGCTAAAGAAGTTATGGTAAGCCTAGAACTTCTAAGCCTTCCCAAGAGCTGGTAAAACTACTAGGACTCAGTTAATGGGAGGGAGAAGCTACCAAAGTGGGAGTGATTATAGTCTGACTTAGTACAAGAAGCGGTTTGGTAGAACACCAGAGATCGATCCTCATCCAAGCATGATGATGAGGAGAATTGTGCCTTAGCTGGAAATGAGAAGAAAGGGAAGGGGAAGTCATCCCATTCCAAATCAGAATCGAGTCAAGGAGAAAATAAGAAGGACATGTCGAAGATTAAATTATTTTATTGTCATGAGCTAGGACACTATGACACAGTGTCCGCAAAATAAGGCCAGTAATAATCCCTCAAGAGGAGCGATAGGTGAAGCTCTTGCTTCACAATTTGAATTGGTTTTCACCCTAATTGCTTGCATGGTGACATTAGTGATGGGTAGTGTGCGTTACTTGGATAGTGGAGCCTCATTCCATATGACAGAAAACAAAGAGTTCTTCAGTGACCCCTCATTCCATCACTACAGTATACCTCCCATACTATAGTGTGACCAACATCGGTACTATTACCTTTCATAGGGAGTCTGGTACTCCTCTCACATTAAAAGATGTCATGTATGTTCCAGGTTTGAAGAATAATTTGGTTTCAGTTTCCATGTTGGAGGATTATGGCTATGATGTGATATTTAGCAAGGGAAAATCTTTCCTTCATGGCATAATCTCAGGACAGGTGAAGTGGATCAGGGTTTGGGTGAAGAAACTATACAAATTGGATGTAGAAGACTGTGATACTTTTAGCACAAAATCAGAGAATGTGTAGAGCTGAGACATTGGTGAGTTGTGGCATAGGAGATTGGGTCACTTTCACCACGAAGCTTTGAAGATCATACTACAAATTTCTATGGGACTTCCCAATGGTAAACTAGAGCAGAAAGACACGTGAAAAGGGTGTATGTTGGGGAAGTACTCATATGTGTGTGGACCATTCTCGATAACATCCACGACCAAGCACAGGTATTATGTAATATTTGTTGATGATTTTTCTCGTAAGTGATGGATTTTCTTCATGTAGAAGAAAGATCAAACGTTAGATAAATTTTTTAAATTTAAAGCACTTATCGAGAAAGATACTAGAAGGAAATTTAAATCTATTAGAATCGATAACGATGGAGAATATGTGTCGAATGAATTCAAGAAATTATGTGCAGCAGAAGGCATTCAACAGGAGTTAATAACACCTCATAACCCACAACAAAATGGGATGGTTGAAAGGAAGAATAGAAATATTGTGGGAGATGCATGGGTGATGTTCCATGATCAAGGACTACAGTTGCACTTATGGGTTGAAGCATGCAACATAGTTGTTTATTTGGAGAACAAAAGGCCTCATCAAATTCTCAGGATGAGTACACAAGAAGAAGATTTTTCAAGTAGGAAACTAGATGTGGCACACTTCAGGGTCTTTGGTTCAACAATATACTATAATCTTACTAAGGATGCATGGAAAAAGCTAGATCCAACAATTGAGTTGGGCATATTTGTGGGTTAAATTGATACACTTCATAACTATCAGGTGTACCTACCATTCAACAGGATGACAGTGGTTCGTAGAGATGTGAAATTCGATGAAGAGAAGATCATGAGATGTTCCCTTGAGAGGGAGATTCAGTTACATGCACATAAAGAGATTTTAACTCCAAAGGAGGAACCTCGGGATGATTTGGAGAAGCCACGTGCAGAGGAGGAGAGAGTGGAAGCACCCACTCATGTAAAGACTTCCAGAGATGGGAGGAAGCGCACCATAGAGGCTGACAGATTAATGCATGATGCTAGAGTGAATGTGGGAGCACCCACATCACACTGTAGGCATTAGGAGAATTTTGAGATCTAAAATGGGCCTCCTAAGAAAAATGTACAACCAAAATAAAATTTATAATAACCAATAGGATTTAATATGATTATGTCAACCATGGGAGATGATTCACCATTTTTGGAGTAAAAAGGTAAAAAGATTAAAAAATAATAAAATAATAAAACTACCTTTTCAACTCATATTTTCAACTTAACTCCCTAAGGTTTTAGTCAAATTTCGAGTGGGAGTACTTGTTGGATGTAAAATTTAATTCCTCATCCAAGGAGTACCCATGTTGCATACTTTTGATGGACACAACTACACGAAAAATGAGAAATAGATGAAACAATGTGATTGCAATCACATTTTTCATGTATTTCTTTTCTTTTTTTTGTCTTAGGGCCCATCAAAAGTATGAAACATGGGTACTCCTTGGACGAGGAATCAAATTCTGCATCGAATGAGTGTTTCCACTCGAAATTTGAGTAAACCCATAGGGAGATAAGTTGAAAATACAAGTTGAAAAAAAAAATAGTTTTTATTTTTCCCTCTAAAATTTGATGATGTAATCTAATTTTATTTTATTATTTCCACCACTATTTTATAATTTCCTTAGAAGACCCATTTTAGACCTATAAATTCCCCTAATGCAGAGGAGGTTGCCAGATCGGTACACTGACTACATGGATCTGATGAGCGAGAGTGTAGAGGTTGATCCATCCTCATTCGAGGAAGTAGTGCAACAATAAATATGGGTTGATGTCATGGTTGAGGAGTATGACTCCATTATCGGAAACAATGCTTGGGAAATTATCCCAAGACTAGTAGACAAGTCAGTGTTGAGTTCCAGATGGATTTACAAGGTAAAGAAAGCAACATATGGGAGTGTGGAGAAACATAACTGCAAATTCATCGCCAGATGATTCTCTCCAGTGGAGGTAATTTATTACAATGATACCTTTGCTCCAATAGCAAGGTACTCTTCAATCATATCTATTCTAACACTGTCAGCGTAGATGGGATGGAAGATACATTAGATGGATGTGAAGACAACATTCCTCAATGGTATGATTGAGGAAGAGGTGTATATTGAGTAGCCAAAAGGATTTGAGACCATCAACAAAGAGGTGGATGTGTGCAGACTCAAGCGAGTGCCGTATGGACTAAAACAAGTACCCTGTGATTGGTACACCAGGATTGACAACTATTTCACCAGGCTGGGCTTCACCAAAAGTGGAGCAGATGCAAACCTTTACTATATTGTGGTTGAAGGTAAATTGTTTATTATAGTATTATATGTCAATGATTTGATTCTAAGAGGTGATGCGAATTTGATAAAATATTGCAAAGAAGATCTTGCAAGAGAATTCAAGATGAATGACCTAGGGCTCATCCATTATTTTCTTGGTATGGAAGTATGGCAAGGAGATGAGGAACTGTATGTCTCTCAGGGAAATTATACCAACGAGATACTGAAGAAGTTCCACATGGAGAGAAAGCAAACCCATGGAGACTACTGTAGCAGGTAACTGGATGAAGGAGGATGTGACTTCAAGTGAAGTAGTGGAGGATACTATTTACAGACAAACTGTGGGTTCAGTTATGTGTTTGGTGAACAGACGACCAAACATGTGTTTTGCAGTCAACCAACTTAGTCAAACCATGGTTAAGCCAACCAACTTTTATTGGAAGGAAGCTAAACATGTGTGGAGATACCTCAGAGGCACCACTGAGTTTGGTCTTTAGTACAAATAGATAGAGGGAGTGAAGCTTCAAGGCTTCACAAATGTAGATTACGTAAGGGGTCCATCTGACAGATAGAGTATATCAGGGGGAATCTTCAGTATTGTGTTAACAATAGTTTATTAGTATAGCAAGAAGCAAATATCAATTGAACTCAGTTCATAAAAAGAGAATACATGGCTACTAGTCAAGAAACTTGTGAGGCTATCTGGATGAGGAAGATCCTGGCTGGGTTATTTCGTCATCAGATGGATCTGACAATGATTTACTGTGACAATCATAGTTGTATCAAAATCAATGAGAATCCATATTTTCATGATCAGTCCAAGTATATTGACATCTGATATCACCATCTACGCGATTGTGTGCAAAGGAGAATCATGTTGCTAGAGTACATTCCTACAGAGGAGTGGGATGAAGATATTTTAAGGCATTGTCAAGATGTAAATTCAAGTTTCACAGAGGCAAAATCGAGGTAGTAGATAATACCTTTCTTGCTGAGAGGGAGTGTTGAAAATGAAACAAGAAAATCCTAATTTAATTTTTTCCTTGAATTAATTAGTAATTAAATTGTAATTCCACATATCATGACAACTTGTAATAGCTAAATAAGTTAATTTGACTTAGTTGGCTCAATTAATTCGAGTTGAGAGTCTAACTAGAGTCATGTAGAGTGTCTCCTATTTTTTAGGAGCTTGGGTTGAGTTTATTTCGAATTGTAATTATCTAATTCAGTTTAACTGAGTTAAATTTAGTTAAACTAGTTCCAACTAATGGAGGAATAATGGGATATCCATTAATGGGGTGTAACCTATAGTAGTGGGGTGTAACCAACACTGCTTAACTAGTAAACTGAAGATTCACTCACAATTCACTCACAATTCAATTCAATCAGAGAAAGACCCAATTGAGATTGGAGTTTAGGGACAATGTATAATCATCTAAATTATACAGGTGGTTCATGTAATCGGATGAAGGCCTATGAGTATTGTGCAATTCATATTTGTGGAGTTTCCTAATTAAATATGGGTTAATTCCCAAGTAAATTGAGAAAGGAAATATGAGCTTGGCAGGCAACAAAATTGGATAAGTATTTCCTTGATATTTCTTGTGAAGTAGTGAGACAGATAGAGATAATGCAAAGGTTGCTCGAGCTTGAGAAAAGCATTGTAATATTCTCATATTTTCTAATTAGTGCAATATACAGATAATAGGGGTTTTTATGTGTGCCTTTCCCCAAAACATTATTTTGTTATGTGTGATTGAATTATTTCTCTTTTATGCCTTGTGATTTCATCAATTGTTTATTGTTTACACTGATGAGTAGAGTATATTCAAGTCAATTGTTTTAGCATATTACAATCTGCAGTTTGAATCTACAAGGGATTTCTACAAAAACCCTGTCCAAATCTTCCACTATTAGATTCAAATCAAGATGAGACAATCCAAGCTTCTTTAAACCTAGACAAAGACTTCCTCCAATCGCCATTCCAAACCTTCCTTCCAGTAGATGATCCATTCCAAAGTCTCTAAGTGTTATATTAGCATATGCATCTCTAATCCATAATTTCAGTCCCCAGCAACAAAATTTCCGCTCCTAGCTTTAGAATAGATTTAGAAATTTTGGCCCTAGCTATAGTCTAGTAAATTCACACATGAGAGAGAGAGATATGCCCAAAAACTTGGTTCTCGTCTCCCCCACCTTGTTCCTTCCTTCTCCTCAACTTCACTCTTCTTTTATGCTTGTTTCTCTTGTAGATTGAACTTGTTGAGTGTGTGTTTCAAATGAGTCAAGTTGCCTCTCTCTTTATATAATCTCTTTGTTGATTTGAATAACCCTAATCTAGGTCAACTTCATGAGAACAGAGCCAACTTGGTGTGGAGGTGACAAATGACACCTTTGACTCAAAATAATTTTTTTTACATGATATAAAAGCCCAAGAAGGGTCTAATAGAAATGAAAATGACTCTATTGACTCATGAAAAAACCTAGAAGCCTTCAATGGAGGTTTGACCTAGAAAATAAATAAAGGAGCATGAAACCCATGCTTCAAAATATTTTTTCTTTCATAATATATATTTTTTGTTTCATCAAATATAATTATGGAGATTGACACTAGTTACAGTTTTCAACATTACCTGTTAACTAGGGAGGTATTCATAATTACATACACATATAGGTACATGGAATATCTCAAAACGATATGATCATAACACACATAGTGCTATAGATTAGATACTTGACCAAGGTACTATAATCAGGTTGGACTAAGGTGTACTCAAGCTTTAGCCACTCTAGGTACCATCAGACTTTTAAGATCTAACACCAACCCACAGATCGAGGTATGTATCCAAGGTCAAAGCTCCACGACTAATTCCGCCCTCCCTCCTTCAGGATCTATACATGAACACATAGGCCAACCATATGTACTCCCAAGCATCTTGTTCCCATGAGATTCTTCATCTCTCCCTATCAACTAAATCTATAATATTGACCAATACATTAGAGAAATTTTGAGGAAAAAATGGGCCTCAAAACAAAAATGTACAAACAAAATCAATTTTATAACCAATAATATTCAAGATGATGATGTACACCATGGAGGATGATTCCCCACTTTTGGATTAAAAAAATAAAAAGATCAAAAAATAAAAAAACTACTTTTTCAACTTGTATTTTCAACTTATCTCCCTACGATTTTACTCAATTCTTGAGTAGGAGCACTCATTGGATGCATAATTTAATTGTTCATCCAAGAAATACCCATGCTACATACTTTCAATGGACCCTACTACACGAAAAATGAGAAATACATGAAAAATGTAATTGAAATCACGTTTTTTCATGTGTTTCTCATTTTTTTGTAGCAGGGTCGATCAAAAGTATGCAACATAGGTATTCCTTGGATTAGGAATTAGATTATGCATCCAACGAGTGCTCACCCTTGAAATGTTAGTAAAACTGTAGCGAGATAAGTTGAAAATATTAGTTGAAAAGGTAGGTTTTCTTTTTTCCCTCTAAAATTTGACAATGGAATCTAATCTTATTTTATTATTTCCACTATTATTTTATAATATTTATTAGGATTCCCACTTTAGATTTCAAAAATTTATCTAGTGCCAAGCATGCTTCTGAAATATTCGAACTTCTTATTTGGAAGAGATTTCATCAACACGTTCGATATGTGTTCATGGAATATATTATAGCTTCACAACCCCATCATGCACTACTCTTCTAATGTAGTGGTGATTTTTATTAATTTGCTTCATCCTAGCATGAAACACAGATTATTTAGGCATCTTGTTGTTTATTTGATTATCACAATTTATCACAGTAGGATCCAATGGCCTTCCAAACAAATATGACAATAATTTTCTTAACCAAACTACTTATTTTCCTACTTCACATGCAATAACATATTTGACTTCAACACTACTTAAAGAAATAAGATCTTGTTTTCTACTCATCCATGAAACCATTGTAGATCCCAAAAATAAACAACCACCAATATTACTTCTTCCATCAATCTCACTGCCACCCCAATGAAAATCAGTAAAACTTGTTAATTTAACTTCCTTTCCATCATACTTAGGCAACGATGAATTGTTCCACAAGGTATCTCAAGATATGATTGGAAATTATCTGATGGTCATGATGAGGATCCAACAGAAATTGACTAAGAATGTTTACAACAAAGCATGTGTCATGTCTTGTATTCACCAAGTACATCAAAGATCCCACCAACTTACGATAGCTCTAAAGGATCAAAGAGACTAGAGTTAGAGCTTCTCAACTTCTTGAGATGGGAGTATTCATAGGCTTAGAATCTATCATACCAAAATTTTGTAGCATCTTGAATATATACTTTCCTTGACCAAGATATATCTCACCGGGTTTCTACCAAACTTCCAAGCCCAAGTAGTAATGCATGAGTCCTAGATCTTTCATTTCAAATTCTACTGCCAACATTTTCTTGCATTTTAGAATTCTGCACTTCACACCTGTAATAAATAAATAATCCACATATAAAAGTATAATAAATGGTTCATTCTTCACTATCTTGATGTATAAGCTTGCATCAACAAAACTTTTGACCAACCCAATCCTTAAGATATATACATCCATCCTTGCATACCAAGCCCTAGGAGCTTGCTTCAAGCCATATAGAGATTTATTTAGTCTACAAACATGAGTATCCATGTTATTTATCTCAAAGCCTTCTACTTGTTCAATATATGCTTCTTCATCAATGGTTCCAATTAGAAATGTTGTTTTCACGTCAATTTGATGGATATTTCATCCCATAGTAGTAGCAAGCAAGACCAAAGATATAATAGTAGTGTACTTGGTAGTGGGAGCAAAGGTTTCTTCATAATCTATTCCTTCCTCTTGAGAGAAACTCCTTGAAAGAAATATTTTTTTGTATTTGTCTATGCTTCCATCAGTGACATTTTTGCTTTTATAAATCCATTTGGAAGTGACAACAAATTTGTTACTAGGTCTAGGAATGATTTCCCAAACCCCATTCTTCATGGTAGATTGATATTCTTCTTGCATTGCTTTCTTCCATTATTCTTGATGAGACGGATTGTTCAAAGGTAGTTGGTCCTACTTCAATTAACTTTGTTATGCATGTTGCATATCTTGAGTATATTTTTTGTCTTTTGATTTCTCTAAAAGTTACTGTAGTTGCTCCATGTCCTTCAACATCTTCAAGTGTAGCATTTAAAAAAATTGGCCTCTTATTTGTTTTGATTAGTATTATATGTTGAATGGGCTCACTTGGTCCTTCTTCTTCTTGGTTTATACGTGTCTTGTCATGTTGGTTCTCTCCTTCAAATAGTGGTACATATTCTTCATTGGATTTGAATGGTATATCCTTATATATTTCGTAGGCATGGTTTTCAATAAATATAACATCCCTACTAACTTCAATTTGTCTTTCTTCTTTGATGTAGATTTTATAAGCCTTTGATGAAAGGCTATAAACAAAAAAGACTCATTTTATGCTTGTAGAGTCTACCTTATTTCATTTGTATTTTGGAACATGAATGTATAGTCTTCCTTCATGAATCCCAATAACCCTTGCATTTTCAAAACTATAATATTTTCCCCAAATCAAAACGTTACCATCTACAAAAGAAACTCTATCTCCTTTATCTTCTAAACAATAAATCAAAATTAAATTATTTTTCAAACCTAGGACATAGAGGATGCTTTTGAGGTGTATATTTGCTCCACTTTCTAACTTCAATGATGTATATCCAATGCCCTTGACTACATAGCTGCTAATGTCTCCTAGATCCACTACATGTGATGATGATTCTCTTGATATAGTATGAAGTTGTCCACTTTCTCTTGTCATATTTCATGAGGCACCACTATCTATTATCCATGCATTGTCATCATCAAGTGTACCTATAAGTGCAACCAAGAATTCTTCACTCTTGATTCTTCTAGATATATTGTAAATGATCCTTCCAACCAGCTTCCTACAATTTTTATGATAGTGAATCCCATATTCAAATAAATTTCCATAGAGAGAGTGACCATTTCTTCCAAGATTTCTTTTACTTCCTTCAATTGATAGCCAAAAATGTGATCTTCAACTAGTCCTTCTTTCACCTTAACTCTAAAACCATGTTGAGAAATCAATGTTTATAGGAATTAGGGTTTGATTCCTCTTTCTTGATAATTACTTATGATTTAAGTTGGCTTATTTTCCTTGATTTTTAGTTTATCTTTCATCAAGCGATTACCAAATTAAATGTATATGAAGGCCATAAGAACAAGAGACACAATATACAACCACCCAACCAGGGAAAAACCCCTCCAAGTGGAAAACCTAGTCCAACACTTCCACTAGTATATTAAAATCAAGTTGAGACAATCCAAGATCATTTATACCTAGAAAAAGACCTCATCTAATCACCAATTCAATCCTTCCCTCCAATAGATGATCCCTGGGAAAGTATCCAAGTGTTAGCTTCACAAATGCAACTTCAATATGGAATTTCGGCCCACAGTTACAAAATTTCCAGCTATAGTCTAGTAACTTTGCATGTGTGAGAGAGATTTCCAAAAGGTCTGTTTTTTTATTTCCCAACTTCTTCCTTCCTTCTTCTCAACTTCGCTCTTGTTTTCTACCTCTTTCTCATGTAGATGGAAATTATTGATTGTGTGTTTCAAATGAGTCGAGCTTCCTCTCTATATACACTCTCTCTATTGGGTTGAATAGCCTTAATCTAGACTGACTTCATGAGGATAAGGCTGACTTGGTGTGGAGGTGACAAATGACACTTCTGACTCAAAAATAATTATTTTTACATGATACAAAATCCAAAGAAGGGTCTAATAAAAATGACAATGACTCTATTGACTCATGACAAAACCTAGTAGCCTTCAATTGAGGCTTTGACCTAAAAAACAAATAAAAGAGCATGAAACCCATGCTTCAAGATAAATTTTCTCTTCTAATAAATTTACTTTCTTTTTTTCATCAAATATAATTATGAAGATCAACACTAGTTACATTCTTCAACGGTTGCTACCCATCTCACTTACAAAACACATATTGTTTGCACTTGTAGCTCTTAGCCATCCAAAAATAGACCCTTAACTTTCCTTTGAACCATCCTGGTTGAAAAACTGCCTACACTCCCAAAAATCCATGAAACATCAAGCTATAATTCCTCTTGATCTTGCCTATGGTAAAAAATCCCTCCTTGCTATATAGCTTTGGTTCTTGTCTATTCCATCTTATGACTTTTCTTGTTCTATTTTTGTTTTTGTTATGTTTTTTTCCTCCATCATATCATATCCTCAAATGTATATGGGTTATGAGGGGGAATACAAAGGGGTACGACCTTTGGTGCTCCTCTACATGTCACAACTCTCCACTGCATTGACCCATCTATGGAACACTTCTCACATGATTTTGGTTTACTTTGACCTATCTAGAGCACACCCATTCCAAATTGTTCTATCTCACAACATGGCTCATTCCACTTTGATCATTCTAATGCTGACTCATCCCAATGGTTTGGGCATGGAAGTCCCCACCTTGCCACTCATCTTTCTCGATTAAACCAACATGCCCATATGTTAAGGTTATCTTGTCCTATCATGGGTGCATGTGCCTTGTTGTGCACCCACATATGAATTTGTCACAACATGTCATTTCATATGGGTATGCATGTCCATTGTCATTCCCAACCATCTCAACCAAGTTGTCTTATGCACCCATCATGTGCCCAAGCTACCAATCCCATACAAAAACCTCTAATTTCCTCCAAATGTTGCAATTAGTGTTCTATATCTTACAATGTTAATGTCATTTAACCCACACCTCTTTGGTTATGTGCACACTCATTCTCAAGGCCTAACATCCTCCTCCACTCAAAATAATTGACATTCTTTCCAATGCTCCAATTTGTAACTACCCAAGTCACAAATTGAAGTGTCTCATCCTCATGTTCTACCCAATTGGATGATGTATTTCACTACATGTACAAAAATCACTAATGCATTTCCTTCATGTGTTGGATCCCCCTATGTCTCCCAACTAATTATGTAACTAATATAATCATCACACCATGCTCCAAAAGAAATTCATGTCACTCACATAACTAAAATATCCTTGAATCTAATATCATTAAAGTAACCCCATCAACATCTTCTCTACATACATATGGTACCCCAAAGGCACACAACATATGAATCACCATATAACTACAACAATGAGCCAATAATCCTTTGTTAGACAAAATATCATAGTTGGGGAGGGTGGTGTGAATCAGTGTGGTAGCAATTTTATCATTTCACAACTTCTTATCAATGAAAAATTATGTAGCAATGCATCATAACTATTTCCAGCATATCACAATTAGAAAAATGCATCAAGAATCCATTAACACATCAATAATACATCAAAATGCCATCACATCAACACAACAAGACATAAGCATTTTACACGGAAACCATTACAGGAGAAATCCACAAATTCTTCTCTTTTTTCAATTCATTACATATATTTGTAGGCACTAAACTCCTAGAGGCATCCACCCCCAAAATATGCAAGAAACTACTTGTGGTAGGCTAGAACCTAATTCAGCAACCAAACTCAAAAAAGTGCAAGCAAATACCCACTATAACTTGATTGAGGCACCACCTCAATAATTAACAATCTTAGACTTATTGTAGGCTTCAACCTAATTGAGGCACCCTCCTCCTTCTTCAACTTCTTGTGGACCACTTTTCATAATATTTCAAATTGGATCCACCTTCTCTTCATTTAATATGTCTTCAAAACAATCAGATTATTGTTGTCATACTTCTGTCATCAAGCTGTCATACCTTGTCCATACTTTCTTCCAACTTGTTAATATGTTTGGTCACATAAAACCCTTCTTGGAACTTTTTCTTGCCATACACCCAAAATCAAGTTACTACAACCTACTAATAAGCTCCCAAAACACATAACATCGATTCTATAAAAAATATATCATTAAGACTTTTCATTCCTCTAGGATTGTTCACCGCTAAACCTTGATCATCATGCTTCTATCAAAATCCAATTTGTCCTTAAAATTCTCCCAGAAACCTCCAAAAACAATATAGAACTATATAAAACCATACAAAAATTGAGCATTTTACAGAATAACAAATTTAGGGAGCATTTCTAAAACAAAAAACTTTATGGGCTCTGCAAAACAACTAATTATTCGACATAATGGTTAAATATAGCATGCTGATAACCCTTATATAAAAAATATTTAACCAAGTCTTACTGGAATTGAACCCATGACCTACACCGAACAAACCATACCACATAACCAACTAAATTTCTTGTTGAGCATTGACCTATGGGCAAACCGATTATACAAATTCACACCCCTATGCTAGAGATAAAAAATGGGCATCTACCCCTTTGTAGACCATTCACCAATACAGAGCACACACGAGTCCTAAGGGTAAAACCCTTGACCAATCACATACCATATTAACCATGTCACCAAACTTCACTACAACTTCGATAAAAAAATCTCATTTTTGAATGTATGTCCTTTGTTTGAGACTCGAGATAATATATATATTGTGCTGGAACATTCCTAAGGCTTCGAGGGTTGACATTGGAGCCAACCTTGGGGTTGAGCCACACCCATGTGACCTCCATTCAAGCTTGAGTCACCTATAACCTGGGGCTTAATGTATTCATGAGTCTGTATCATGTGAACTTAAATTTTGTGCGTAGACCCTTAGACATGTTACTATACCATGTGACCTTAAAATATTTTCTCAAAACATTTCCTTAAATCATGTTACCATTCCATATGAGCCTATCTTGGTCATGTGCATGATGATATCAACATGATGTCATACTGCCACATGGCATCCCATGAGGGGTGCCACATGTCACCCCATTTTGACAGACTGATCAACTAAAAACTTCCATTTAGACCTACCACATGGCAATCCCATATGGTGCCATGTCATTCGTTGATGTAAAAATTTCTATCTAACTAAACATTTCCACATTTCACAATAGGATAAACTCATCACTGATTAATCTGACTGCACCACGTGTCATAATGGGATTAGCTATTATGGCGAGGTTTCTCGTCATTAACTAGTGCACATGTTAGCTTACATTTGTCAGCCAATTTGAGCAAGGTGTGTGATATTTAATCACGTTACAATGCATGCATGTATGGTCACCATCCACTAGTATTTAATTAACGAGCCATGGATCAGACCAAAAGTTGCGCAGTGTTTAACAAATTCATGTTTGTGGATTTTTTCCTATATTTTTTGTCCATTACAAGTTCTAATTATAAAATGGCCATTACTTCTCATCCCATAGGATTCTCATAGGGTGGGATATGCCATTGGAAAGGTCTCAACAATGACTACCCAACCATGCTATTTATAGGACCATTAAGGCATCATAAACATGTAAAAAACTAAGTAAACTTCATATCTCTTTTGAATTCACCAAAGGAGGGCTTGTAAGATGTCTAGTTACCATACTAATTTCTTTGATTGATGAATGAAGCTACTTCTATCTTGGACATTCCCTTTTACATCAATGAAAGTTGTTGTCATCGATGACAATGTTATGTGCAACATCCTCATGGCCCACTATGAAGGTGAGGTATGGTAGTCATGGTGACCACCCACTCCATCTCTAACCCCCATTTATCCTGTTGTAAGTAAGCCTCTGAAATTCTCCATAATATACCTCATTAATGGTGGATGTGAGATAATCTCATTGGAAATACTGCGACCGGGTTGAATCAATATTTCTTTTCAATTGTTATTTTTACCAGTTAAGATCATTTATAATTAGAACACAAAATGAGAAATGATAGAATAATGATTTTATTAATCGATGATGAGGACTCCAATCCTCTTTACAATAAATCAAATACAATAATGTGTAGGGCTCCAACCCTAGATGAAGACACCAATCTTCAATCTCCCAGGCTCCAACTTGTATTTTTTCCAAGCTCCAACTTGGACTTTACAAGGCTCCAACTTTTTCAACTTTGAGGCACCAACCTCTAGGGCTCAACCCTATCTCTAGTATAGGCTCAAACCTAATATTTTGAGGAATCCTATCCTTTAGGGCTCCAACCCTCTTATGGTACGGGTTCCAACTTGATATATTGAGGACTCCTATCCTCTAGGGATCCAACCCTCTTCCGGTATAGGCTCCAACCTGATATATTGAGGACTCCTATCCTCTAGGGTTCCAAACGTATTCTGGTACTTGATCCAACTTGATATATTGAGGACTCCTATCCCCTAGGGCTCCAACCCTCTACTTTAATTTTTCAAGATAAGTTTAGTAAATTTTCATAGCTCCCAATGTCTTCCTCAACGAGCCCTGTTTATCTTTAGCAATGCCTCCACTCAATCTCCACATCACTTCATAATTGACAAACTTGCCTTATGATGAAGGTGTCTTCACATATCTTCATGATACCCAAACAAAATCTTCAAGGTTACTCCATGAGGACTTCAACAATGCATAATGTCTCCAAGTCTTACATTCTTCAAGTATTCCCTGCAAATTCAAGCATAAATCCAAAATTTTTGTTCTTCAAATCCAAGGTCACAATCATAGAATATTATTCTCTCTTCCAAACTATAATATTAATAGTCCAAGCTTATCTCACAGGTCTAAGGTGGTGACTATACCTATCACTGTTGACAATCTTAGTTTCTCCGCAAGTGTCTGATCCTATTCTCCAAACCGAGCTTAATTATCCTTCACACAGGTATAGACTTTTTCAACCAAGTTTAGGCAGAATATCCCACTATTTCCAAACACAAATCTGAACTTAGGCTCCCTTCCACAGGTATCCGAACTGAGACTTAACTCTACTGGTCCAAGGTAATCAAAATGTGAGTTGTTCACAAGTCTGAGATAGAGATATAGAATTGATCTGAGCTAATAAACAAACCTCCACAGGATTGTCCTTCAGGTTGAGATCTGCACTTCTATCAAGCTACAAAAAATTCAGGTCGTCACAATTTTTTTGTAGCTCCGAGCCTCTCATAGATGTATGTTCTACTTAGTTGGACCCTTGCAAATGTGATTGTCCATGGATTTGGGCTTCACCAAAAATTTCCCACATATTCGAGCTCTTACAACTTTATCTGCTTCAAATATCTAATGATCCTTCTCGACCTCTAAGTCTCTTTTCCTTTAATCTTTTAATTTCACGAGTTGTGAACTATATCTTCCTGTCTGTAATGGATGATCGAGATCAATGCTTGATAATGAAGTATTTGACTTGTATTTATATGAGTTTATCGAATAAATGAAAAATACATGTCTATTAGAGGAGAGGCCAACTTGTGCATGAGGTGGCACATTAAAACTATACTCGAAGGGGTCTTTGTTAATAATTAACCAAATATAACATAGTTTCATTGTTTATGGAAACTATATTGTAATAGCAACATAGGAGGGGCTATAGTTTTTAAACAATGCGAAACCATATTATTATGGATATTGTGAGGTCCCACATGCCACATCATGACCGTATTCCCGCACATTGCAACCACATGGATATTAGATATTTTTAAATTTGTGCACAAGACAAAGTTCTGATGTCAAAAATGTCGATATTCTTATAGTACATATCGCCCCTACTTGTTCTAATATCTGATGCAGTGGACGTGATATAACATTAAACACGTTATGATAGAGAAATCAGTTCCACAACCATATCGCAATTGGAGGTTTAACATGACATGGCCTACAAAACTTGTGCGATGCATGGATGTGATATTGTATTAGACATGTTATGATAGAGAAATTTCGTCCACAACCATATTGAAATCAAAGTTTTTAACATGACATGCCTATAAAACTTCCGATAGGAAAGTTCTGATGCATGGACGTGATATTACATTGTAAAAAGTTACAATAAGGCCAATTAGGTCCACAAAGCATATCACTATCAAAGATTAGGTCTCATTGGAGGATCTTATTAGAGGCCCTATTGCAAAAGCTCCAGTAAAGGGAAAATGCGATTTACTAATTAAATTGTTATTAAAACAAGTCGGGTCCACATATTGAAGATCAGAGTTCCATGTTGCATTAGATCAGAGGTCCACATCATCTATCAGAGATTGGAGATCAGAGTCAGAGGTTTGAGTCGTGACACACAATAAAATGACAATATGATTTCTCCAATTTTGTTCTAGATATTTTGACAATATTTCATTGTTTCTTCCCTTTGGCTCTTTCTCTTGGGCATATGTGGTCTCTTCTCTTCCTTGGATTGTCACTCCTGTTCTTGACTTCTGATGGCTTCTCTTTGAACTTCTTCTCTTGGATTTTCTCCTCCTTGTCTTGTCGCTCATGCTCTTAACTTCCAATGGCTTTCCTTTGGTTCCCGGTGAATTACCATGGCTTTTTGATGGCTTCCGATGGATTTTTGATGGACCTGATGGCTTCCAACGGATTTTCTCTTCTTTCTCCTTGGGATTGATCCTTTGGTTTGGTGCTTATATTCTGCTTATATATATTCAATGCTTATGCTATATTCAATCCATATGGTCCTCCATATCTCCATATGATATCAAATTGTGTCATCATATGTCATCAAGTCCTTCATCAAGGATATAATAATATAAATGAGGTTATGGCATCTTCATTAGTATTTTCATCACTATGATCAATGGGAAACATCACAGATCATAAGAATTTACAATCACAAACAATTCCATATTGACATCAATGACAACCTTGACTAACAGTCTCCCCCTTTGTTAGTAATGGAAATATTATTTCCCTTCCAACATTCTCCCCCCCCTTTGACATTAATGGCAAATGGGGTGCCCAAGTACTACCCCTATCAAGTTTCTTCTTTTCATATTGTTCCCCCTGTCATGGTGCTCTTTCTTATCATGTTGCTTCTTCCACTATTGTTTATATAGTAGCTTGTACAACTCCTCCCAAACCTATGCTCCCTTTTATGTCATCATCATACTGCTTAGTCACCTCTGTCATTATATTATATAGTTATCTAATGGTGCTATATTGATCTGGGTATGTTTTACTTCATCAATCAAGTATTATAATATTTGTTTATATATTCTTCTTATTCAACTATTGTTTGCTTCCACAAATGTCATTTCCAGATTTTAGCTCTGTTCAAAATCTTTTGAGATCAGTTTCAGTTTTATTTCTTTACCAAGCATCTAACAGTCTGATCTCAACAGGCCATAATTTTCCAACTTATTGTCTGTCTACAATTCAATTGTAGATGATCAATCGGCTCCCTCTGCCTACATAAAATCTTCTATATTTTTCTTTGATTTAGACATGATAAATTTCTCTAAGTGGAAGGTATATTCAATCAACATATGATTTTCTTCAATGGAGTTACTTCCAGGAGATTATCTACCGGGAGATATGCCTCATAGTCCAATTGTCCATATCTAACTCTTAGGGCTATTCACATATAGGTTTTACAAGTTTCACAAGCTCCCTCTACCTGTATGGATGGTCTCTTCTTGGCTAAATCTCATCATCGAAATATGCTAAATATGTATTCATCAAATCAACAACATATGTTATTGGCTTGAGTGTTCAAGAGGATTTCTGTTCCAATCTGCTTCTTTCTCTAGACTTGTGTGGCTTTATCTTCTGGTTTAGTAGTTATGTTTTGATCTTGTTTAGGAACCCTAGAATAGTTACAATCATGAGCCACATGTCCAATGTTATGAAATTTGAATCACTCAGTCTTAAACATGAAAGAGAGAGCATAGTTTCTTTTTGTAAATCTTGTTTTGGAGAACTGATAGGGATCTTCATAAGCTCTGTAGTGTTTAGCCATGTGTTCAAAGTTTGAGGACAAATAGAAATAAACATGAAATAGATTTTGGTACGTGGGAAATGATGATTGCCTTGATGCACTTCAAAAAGCATTATGGCTCAGAATTCTTTGATTATATCCATTTCCTCTTGCATCCTTAACACTTTATGCACAATTCTGTCTCGATGCACTTCTAAAGTTATTCTTTCTTGGAAGCATTTGATAATATGTATTGCCTCTTGCAGTCTTGAAACCATATTCACATCTTCTTGGAGAAAGGTTTCCTCCAATGTCATCTTGACTCTTCTCTTTGCCTTCGCTGGAACTAAGGACATCAATGTTTATTCTAGGTTTCTTTACATCTCTACTATTTGAAGCAGTAAGAATTGCTTCACTTCTATTTGAGGATTCACTTGTATAACTGAGACCTATTTTATCAAATGGATATCTCTGATGGTTGAGCAATTTTTCCAAGGCTTGAGAATTTTTTAAGACTTTGTTCAACAATTCAACTTCTTTCCTTAGTGAAACAATCTCTTCTTCCAATTTTCCACAATCATCATTTTTCTTAGTTAGTTTTTTCTCAATTTCTTCCTTGACTCGTGTTGATTCATTAGCTTCTACTTTAAGGGAGATGATATCTGATTTCGTCCTGAATATTGTTTCATTCTCCTTTTCCAGACTAGTCTCCATTTCTTCCTTCATCCTTGTGGTTTCATATGCTTTGTTCTTTAGAAAGTTAATATCTAATTTCAATTTGAAGATCTCTTCATCCTTTTCTTATAGTTGGCATATCATGGCATTTTTTTCATTTTATACATCATCAAATTTCCCTTATATGAGTGCCAAATCTTCCATCACCTTCTCACCCCCTTGAGCTTGTTTCTTTGTTTCTTGTAGTTGAGATCTAAGGGAGGATACCTCTTCCTTGTATCGAGCAATTTTTGCTTCAAGTTTGTTCAATATCTTGTGTCTTTGTTCAAGGTTTCTTGACAAATATTCTTCCCTTTTAATTTCCTTATCCAATTGATTTTTCATGGATATGACTTCTTCATGATGCTTTCTCTCATTTTGATGAAATTCCTCCTCAAGCTTCATGAGCTCCTCATCTCTTTCTTAAACTTGAAGCTTGAATAGCTTAACTTCCTTCCTTGTCTTGTGAAGGTCATGGTCACCATATCATGATTTCTTCTTGAGCTTCTCATTATCCTTTTTCAAACTTCTTATCTCTTCTAGGGAAGCTACAAGATTCGCCATGAGATCTTCTTCAAAGTCATGTTTACTCTCTTCATCTTCTAGGTCTTACCTAGTCTTGATGTCTTCACTCATTTTTTCAGCTTCCTTAACGAATTCTATATTTCCTTCTTTCTTTCCATCATCTTGTTGAATAATCATGGTCAATTCTCCTTTTGAGTGAAGATCGTGAAGTTTTTCCCACATACCTTTTGTCGATTAACATTTCTCCACTTTGGTTTTTATAGCATATGGTAGCCCATTCAAGATTTCCTTCATTGATTTTGTATTATATTCCCTAGATTCTCCTTCTATCATGCTTTCAGTAATCACTTCTTCCCATACTTCAATGCCTTGAGCCTTTAAGAAATTTCTCATTCTTACCTTCAATACATCAAATTTTCCATTGAACAATGAAACTTTCCCAATATGATTCTCTTTAGTTTTCATAGTTGAGGAAGAGACGTCTTTAGAAGGATTGGAGACATCCTTCCTTGGCTTTGCCATTTGTGCTCTAAGGATCAAACTTCAAGATGTTAGGCTTTGAGAGAAGGTACTGGCTATGATACCAATTGTTGGAAATATTGAGAGGGGGCTGAATCAATATTTCTTTTTAATTGTTATTTTTACTAGTTAAGATCATTTATAATTATAACACAAAATGAGGAATGATAGAATATTAATTTTATTAATCCATGATGAGGACTCAAATCCTCTTTAATATAAATCCAATATAATAATGTGTAAGGATCCAACCCTAGATGAAGAAACCAGTCTTCAATCTCCCAGACTCCAACCTCTAATTTTGTTAAGCTCTGACTTCAACTTTCCAAGGCTCCGACTTTGTCAAATTTGAGGCACCAACCTCTAGGGCTCCAACCCTATCTCTAATATAGGCTCCAACTTGATATATTGAGGAATCCTATCCTTTAGGTCTCCAACACTCTTTTGGTATAGGCTCCAACATGATATATTGAGGACTCCTATCATCTAGGCACCAAACCTCTTCTCGTAGAGGCTCCAACCTGATATATTGAGGATTCCTATCCTCTAGGGCTCCAACCCTCTTCTGGTACAAGCTCCAAATTGATATATTGAGGAATCCTATCCTCTAGTGCTACAACCCTCTGCTTCAATTTGTCAAGATAAGTTTATTAATTGGTCACATCTCCCAATGTCCTCTTTAATGAGCCCTATTTATCTTCAAATATGCCTCCACTTAAGCTCCACATCACTTCATCAATTCCAATCTTGATTTATCATGAAGGTGTCTCCACAGCTCTTCATGATACCCAAACAAAATCTCCAAGGTTACTCCATGAGGAATTCAACAAAGAATAATGTCTCTAAGTCTTATGTTCTTCAAGTATTCCCTACAAATTCAAGAACAAATCTAAACTTTCCATTCTTCAAATCTGAGGTTCTAATCATAGAATATTGTCGTCTGTTCCAGACTGTAATATTATTAGTCCGAGCTTATTTCTCCATAGGTGGATGATCCTATTCTCCAAACCAAGCTTGAGTAGCCTTCACACACGTATATACTTTTGCAATTGAGTTTAAGAAACTATTTCCAAACATAGATCCAAAGATGAGTTCCCTTCCATAGGTATCTGAACTGAGACTTAACTCCACTAGTCTGAGGCCATCGAAATTCGAGCTTTTCAAAAATATGAGACAAATATATAGAATTGATCCAAGCTACTAAACGAACCTCCACAGGACTATCCTTCAGGTTGAGGTTTGCACCTCTGCTGAGATACAAAATATCTGGACCTTCATAAATTCGCTCTAGCTCTAAGCCTCTCATAGATGTTTGTTCTGCTTAATCCAACCCTTCCAAATGTGGTGTTCCACAGAATTGAGCTTCACAAGAAATCTCCCATAGGTCCAAGCTATTACAGATTTATTTGCTTCAGATATCTAGTGATCCTTCTCAACCTCTAAGTCTCTTTTCCTTTACTCTTTCAAGTTCAGGAGCTGTGAACTATATCTTCCTCTCTGTGATGGATGATTGAGATCGATGCTTGATAATGAAGTATTTGAGTTGTATTTATATGGGTTTCGCCAATAAATGAAAAATACACATTTAATAGAGGAGAGGCCAACATGTGCATGAGGTGGCACATTAAAAGTATATCAGAAGGGGTGTTTGTTAATAATCAACCAAATATAATATAGTTTCATTATTTACAAAAAATATATTATAATAGAAACAGAGGAGGGTCTATAGCTTTTAAACAATGCAAAACCATGTTACAATGGATGTCGGGAGGTCCCACATGCCACATCATCACCATAATCCTACACATCGCAACCACATGTATATCGAATATTTTTAAAGTTGAACACAAGCTAAAGTTCCGATGTCAACAATGATGATATTACTATAGCACATATCACCCCTACTTGCTCTAACCTCCAATGTGATTGATGTGGTATTACATTAAACATATTATGATAGAGAAATTGGGTCTGCAACCATATCACAATCAGAGGTTTTAACATGACATGGCCTCCAAAACTTGCGATAGGAAAGTTGTGATGCACAAACATGATATTATATTAGACATGTTATGATAGAGAAATCGGGTCCACAACCATATCACAATTGTATTTTTTAATATGACATGCCTACAAAACTTGTGGTAGGAAAGTTCTAATACACTTACGTGATATTACATTTTAAAACATTATAATAAGGCCAGTCGAGTCCACAAAGCATATCGCAATCAGAGATTAGGTCTCATCGGAGGATATTATCGGAGGTCCCATACCAAAAGCTCTGATAAAGGGCAGATTTGATTTCGTAATTAAATTGTTATTAAAATAAGTCAAGTCCACATATCGAATATCGAAGGTCTACATCATCTATCGGAGATCAAAGATCCGTTTCGGAGATCAAAATTAGAGGTTTGAGTGGTTACACAAAATAAAACACCAATATGATTTCTGTAATTTGGTTTTGGATATTTTGTTGATATGTTTCTCTTTCCTCCTCTGATATCATTGTTTCTTCCCTTTGGCTCTTTCTATTGGGCATATGCAGTCCCTTCTCCTCCTTGGCTTGTCGCTCTTGTTCTTGATTTCCAATGGATTCTCTTTGCACTGCTTCTCTTGGATCTGCTCCTCCTTGGTTTTTCACTCCTGCTCTTAACTTCTGATGGCTTTCCTTTGGCTCTTAATGGATATTTACAGCTTTATGATGGCTTCCGATGGATTCTAATGTCTTTTTGATGACTCCAATGGCTTCTGATGGCTTTCCTCCTCTTGCTCCTTGGGACTTCTACTTGGGTCTGATGCTTCTATTCTGTTTGTATTAATATTCAATGCTTATGTTATATTCAATCTATATGATACACCATCTCATCATATGATCTCCAACTATGTCATCATATGCCATCAATTCCTTCATCAATGATATCATAATATACATAAGGTTATGACATCTTCATTAGAAATTTCATCACTATGATCAATGGGCAACATCACGAATCATAAGAATTTTCCATCACAAACAATGCCATATTGACATTAATGACAACCTTGACTATCAAATCATGGCTTCTTTGTTTTCAAAAATATTCTCTAACTCTAGGTCACATGGGCAACCTCATCCTAAGTGTTCTATGGCTAAACCAATCTCCTCCTTGGCTTATTTTATTAATGCATACCATCTTGAACATACTCCTTGATTATAGGTTCCATGCTCATGTCCTCACTAGAAACATTAGGCATCAAAACATCCTCCTCCATGTGATCTACTCTCAACTCCAAGTTCTCAAACCTATTAGTCAAGATTGTCTTACTATTTTTATTCTAAGCGAAGAATATCAATCGAACACATATTTTAATGAGTATCACTTCCTAACTACTATTCTACACTATGAAACATCTAAATAGAAGTCATCATAACATTCAATCCCATAGCTCCTATTAGAAACAATGATAATACTGAGAGGAGGGTTGAATCAATATTAACGCTAATTTAATCTTTTATGCCTATTTACTTTCCTTATTCAAGCTTGGCACCCATCCTTATAATAAAAAACAATATTTAATATGGAAGCAACATGAAATCAACATACAAGCATACACACCATACACATAAGACACAAGGTTTTTACATGGAAACCCTTTCATGAAAAAACCACCAAAGCTTGTTGTTGTTATTGATGTAAATAAGAGAACATACTCTATTACATCAATCTGTTTTGTGAGCACCCATTCACAGGAAGCACCAAATCCCTTTTATTGTTTTCTAGCACTAACTAACAAGAAGCACCAACTTCCTCTTTTTGTATACACTTGTCCAGCTTACTAGAAGCACCATGTGAGGCACCAACCTCATAGATTTTTTGCAAGAACCAACTTGCAAGAGGCAGCAACTCCCAAGCCTTCATGAGCACCCACTAGAGATGGAAGCACCAAATTCCTATATGTAGGCACCAACACACACTCAAATAGCAACTGCCTATTATCTGTAGTTTGACAGCCACTCTGCCTAATAAGAATTTTGTTCTCTCTACTCACACTGCTTACTCTACACACTCTGTAGTAGCCCACTAATCTTCTCAACAACAGTCACTAATCACAATCCACACAACTCTTTGTTCTCTTCTCTTCATCAACATTCACTCATATCTCAACCTATTTCTCTTCACAACACACACATATCTCTTGACCTCCTTTCCTTGCATAGACACTTTCGACCTTTTTGACAGCATAGGCACCTTCGACCTTTCTCATGCAGCGCACATGAAACTTTTCGCCTTATACACATCAGTGTAGCTCTTGGGGTCTCTTACCTATGCATAGGCACTCTTAGTCTCTCTCTATTGAATAGGATCTTACTCTGCCTTACACAACAATGCACACACTCTAAACTTTTTTGCTTAGCTCTCTAGAAATTATGTTGCTTCCCCCCTCTTTGCTCATATGAGCTCCTGGTTTTGTTCCTCTGTTACCCCCCAATCCATGCTGCCACTCTATCCTATATTCACATTGTGGGATTGTACCTTGACATGACCATTCATTATGTTCTTGTGTCTGACTTGGTCACAGCCACTGCATTAACCATGAGAATGGGAACTTTAGTAGTTTCTCCATACTAAGAATGAATTCTTAGTCCATTTGCACACTCCAACCAAGCATAATCCTCTATGTGAACAACACTCCTATCACTGAGGTTCTCCATACTTATTCATGGTTTCACATGACTTTTATGTACTTCGGTATGGTTTCTAACTGGACCATTTTAATTGTTGCCTTGTCTCAAAGTTTTCTACTGATCCATCTGACTCCATTAACCAACTCCACCAATTTGCATTTGTTCTAAGGTAGCCAGCCCATTCGTCCACTTAACTCACCGAGACGGGCATTAGAGCATAGGAATAGCTTGTCTCACCTTAAGGTAGACCCAAAACTCTTTCCTGAAGATTGTGGTCCTTGCCACCTTGACCCAACGATCTTTGACAGTGACCATTACTCCTGAGACCAACTCCTCTACTCCTGCATTCAACTTCCCAAATGTTGACCCATATGCTCTTTAAAGCCTTGTACTTCCTTATCAAAGTGATTCCATATTGAAATATTCACAGTGGTGAAATATTCTAATCTTCCGATTGCTGACCTTTGATATGATGAGCTCCTTCCACTTAACTCTTCCCACATTTCTCACCATAGGATAAAGGGCTGTGACCTGCTGCTTGGCCTTGAGGTGCTAGAGAATTTTTTATCTTGCCAGGAGCTATTTTTCCTTTGTTAGGTGCTTAATGCCCTTAGTTCTTTAATTTCTTCTTGACCATGTGCTAGCCAAACAGCAGAGCCCCTCTCATCAAAAGTTTTATGTCAAAGATTTAACTTTGGAGTTTTGATATTCCCACTTCCGATAGAGCCCATATCTCTCAGTGCTCAGCCCCAGCTCCTCGCCTTTTCTTCTTTGAGTCTTTGTGACCATGTGCCAACCCATATCAAAAGCCCTCTATATAAAAAAAAATCAACGCTTCAACTGTTATAGAGTTCCAACATCTTCAAAACTCTCATCGCCAACTTCTGATATGACATCATCACTTCCATGTGGTGACTCCTTATATGTGACATGTGTCACCTGATTTTGGCCCATTAGACCACCCAATACAGTTAAATATGACTGCCCCGTTTCCTATCATACTGCCACGTCATGATGACATCAACTGCCACTCTACCTTATCAGATCCAATCATATCCTACCATGTGTCCTTATCATATCCAATCACATGCTACCATGTGTCCTTATCAGAGCTAATCATATTCTCCCATGTGTCCTGCTAGAGGAGAGAGAAAAGGTCTCGCCCACCTTTGGTTTTGCGATGAAATCATTTGTTAATCCTCTATTGGAATTCCTGGTGAATTTTAACACTATTGACACTTCACCCATATCACAACTTTTAAAGGTTCACACATTCAGAAATTTCTGATTCTCTGATTGCTAATATGCCAATACATTGTTCCGTCGATCTCCAATATGCCGATATACTAGACCTTCGATCTCTTAATGGCCGATATTCTGACCTCCAATCACTGATGCATCGATATGCTGATCTCCAATCTCCCGATCTCTGATCTCCGATATGCTGATATTCCTTCCTGCTTAAGGCTTCAAATCCTTGAACTTGAGCAGGCCATAACTTTTGAACTAGGAATCCATTTCTAGACTTCTACATATCATTGGAAATATCTTCAGAGAACTTTCTAATGGAGAGGGTCTGATGTAGGTTTTGATACCATATTCTACCTTTAAGATGTCTGCAAACTCTTTACCACTCTTTTGCTCCATGACTCTCCGAACAACTCAAATCACACCCACCATGGTGGTCCTTTGCATGAAGCTTGCAGCTATCATGGACTTCCATTTGGTCCATCACTTTAATAATAATTTTATGGCTTCTCTAATAATCCTACTATTGTGACGATTCTCTACATGATTCTTGAAACTACCATGTGATTCCTCCCGGGCCATCACCGCCAACATCTGCTGCGATAAGCTTCCAAGCTAGTCTAGGTGACATCAATGCAAACACTCCAGCCAGTAGTTAGGCAATGCTTCTACCAATATTTAGGAAATGCCAACTACCCAACAAATTTCCCCAGCATGATTGTTGACATCAATGCCAACATACTTGCAGATGTCTTCACTAGGCCACTGGCCATCTAGACAATGCCAATTGTCCAACAATCTCCCCCTTTGGCATTGATGACAACACTCCATCCTTCTCTTCATGTGATGTCCAAACCTCATGTTGCTTCCACACATCTCATTGCATGAGATGTCAATGGCTTGATTTCTTCTGCACAAGCCATCACAGCTTCTCCACAACTTCTATCCCCCTTTGACATCAATGGCAAGGGGCTAGAAGTTGCCATTCTCTCTCCATAAAATAAGTTGTTTATGAAGACTAGAGTTTAGTTGTTGAGATGTGCATTTTTCCTCATAGACATATCTTCTAGGGCTGTTGTTGTTGCTGCTCCATAAAATGGCCATATGTGATATGCTCGCCCTAAACATATACTATCTCTGATTTGAATGCCTCCAGTTTTGGACACCTTATGGTTGTTGGTTTAGCACTCTCTCCACTATGCATCTTTTGTATCAATTAAAGATTGATACCAATTAAATTGTTCATCGTATTGCTACTACTATAAATACCAATTAATGATGATGCATTTATTCTTCAACTTCACTACTATTGTCGCTTCCAAGATTGTGTTTATTTTATTTTAGCATATCCACTTCTCCCCTTGAGATAATATCTTTCCAATAGGGACTGCTTCACGGCTAATACCAATTGCACCAAAAGAAATGATACAAATGGAATAATGTACCAGGAAAACTCTAATATTTCTTTTCTCAAATAGAAATGTCCATTTGCACACAAGGTTACTCAACATGAGCCCAACATAACCAATTGACATAGCGATACCAGTTGAGGGTTAAGGGACATGAAAATCTTACACCAATTATGTTTCATGAACACAAAACAATGTAAACTTTGAAACAAGAACTATAAACTCAAAACGGGAACTCTGGCCCAAAAACCCCAAAAAAACATCAAAAACAGTGCTAAAAA